>NDGN011471964.1:0-12609 GCA_002564285.1 Tympanoctomys barrerae | reverse complement strand
TAACATAGGCAGTTGAGCTTAACCTCACTATCTGTCTGAATATCAAACATCTTAGACATAACACTGAATAGGTATTTTCCATCAAGTATTGATATGTTAAATTTTAAATCCCTAAAGTATGTGATGAAAAAAATAAAAAATATTTTAAAAATAGGAATAAACTATTACATATTTTTACACAGAGATTTAGAAATCTAACCATATACAACACTGTAGCAGGACACTCCTATGACATTTTTTCTTGTCTCTTGTTTTCATGTATTTCCCCCCTTTTTTTAAACAAGCATTTACTTGAGAGACATTATGGCAGTAATCCACTACACTTTAAAAAGAAGCACTTAGGAAGTGTCAGGAGCATGCTAAGCACAAGGGCTTTCTTTGACAGGGAAAACTTAGGAATTGCAATCAGAAAGCCTGCATTTCATGCTGGCCCTTACCCGTGTAAGCTCTGGGAGAGCCCAAGTCTCTCTTTTCTTATTTGCAAAGACCAGTCAGGAATGTGCTGCCCTCTTTGGTCTCAAGACAATGTATTTGTTGAAGAATCAAACACAAAGGTAAGACTCTTTTTCTGAATCTCACCTTTTTGTTTGACTTTTGTTACAGAATTTTCTTTGAGTGTTCTTCAACACCTGCTAAAAGCAGACTTGTTCGAACAGTGAAAAGGGTATGATTTTGATGCACAATTTATGACCTCATTCCGAAATTCCTGAGCAGGGCTCCGTGTCTCCCCCTGGCCTTGCACCATGCCTGGTAGAATGGGATGTCTGTGCTCCGGCCCAGGCGCAGGGCTCCGCAGCTCACCGCTCCATCCTTCTCTGGCTCCCTTGTGTCGCAGTGTCTCCCCTCTGGCACATCATTGCATCTTTCTCATTGCCTCCCTTCAGTGGCTCTCTCTCCTTGCCTTTCACTCTCTTCATGGAAACTTCCTGTATCATTTCTTCAATGTACCTCTGAAAAAAATTTACCCTGTTCAGAGCCTTTACTGGCTCTCTTTCGGGCAGAAGCTAATGGGCCCTTATTCTTGTCCCCATAAACTGCTGTCAGATACAAGCTATCATGAGCTCCATCTCTGCTGTTCACTCCTCCAGCCTTTGCCTCCTATAGATTCCCAGCTCATTCCTGAGGCTTCATCCTAGGAACCAAGGTTCTCAGCCATCCCAAGATAAGAGCACTTCACTACAAAGCAGAGATAAAATTATAGGGCCCACCTGAGGAGGTCTGTCTGGAGGAGGAACGAGCTCCACGGGAGAGGTGTGTTCTCACCCATGCACTTCCTCTGCCCTGTGTTCACAACATGAAGTGCCCTTCCACCCCCAAAGTTCTTACCCTCTGTGCAAATGTGCAAGCCGTTTCTCTGCTGGTGTATTTTGAGCATTGATTTTCCCCTCTGCTCTACCCTAGAGGATTTGTCTTTCTTTGGGGGTCATGAAAAATAGGGAATCTCAAAGTGTGAAAAATGTCTAGCCCAGCTATAGGCTACTTTTTAAATCCTGTCACCACCCATGAGTTTTGCACCCTGAAATGGAATCTGCTTTATCCCAAGCTAATCTGCCCACCCTTGCACAGTTCTGACTTGGCAAAATGTTTTGCCTGGATTCCCTGGAATCTGTCTTCAAAAGCATCCCGTGCTCTGCTTATACCCACTGCCAGCTGTGCATCACCATCGCATCTGTGGGCAGAACAAAGGTGGCTGTTTTCTGAGCATCTCACTCCTTCCTCTTGTGGGCCTTCAAGGAGCTTCTGTGGGATGAGTGAAGAAGGGTGCCTCCTTGCCTTGTGTCTAGGACACATATGAAGTGGAATCTGGGTCATCTCCAGTCCACAGGTCCTTAGTTCCTTTACCTATTTCTCAGAAGGGAAGTTCCTGTGTCAATACTTTTCTAATTCCCCTCCTCTAGCTTTCTGAGATGTCTAAATTTAAGTAAACATAAAAGTACTGTATTTGTATTTTCTGTCTCCAATTGTATATAATCACATGTGTACATAAAATTAAATCTCCTTTTCTAAATATATGTTACATAAAAGTAAGAGAATGAGGCCACAGAAATAATATCACTAATTTATGAAAAAATATATGTTGATTTTCTCCACATCTATTAAGTGATATCATTTTTAAATCAATTTTTATTTTTGGACAGAGCCATGGATACATATCTGAACTGTTTCAACAAAAAAAAAAATTTGAACCACAATTTAATATTTTTCTTCAGTCAATATGGTCTTTTCTACCTGAGCAGCATGTGGTGCCTGGAATCAAACCCAGATCCCTGAGCTTGCCTGAGCAGGCATTTAGTCCCCTGAGCTATCTCACCAGCCCTTTAGAATGTTTCTAGTGTTCTTTCTTGCAGAAAATGTTGTGAGGAAAGTTAACAGATTAATCGGTGTTCTTGCTGAATGTCTTTCTCTATTTTTTAAGCCTTCCCTTTGCTCCATTAGCATCCAAAAGAGTCTTGGTTTCTACTTGAATGAGTTCTGTTTATTTGTATGTTCTCTTTCTCCAATTTTGCACCATTGCAGTATACTACTGATTTTTCAGCATTGGTATTCATTAGTCTCCAAAACATAATTTTTCTGAATGTCCCATGTGAATTTTTAAAGAAGTGTTCTCGCTTAAAATGACCAGCGTTTCTATCATCCCGTGAATGCAAACACCAGATGATACCAAGCCTGGTACTAGGCACAGCAATGCAGGGATGAGCAAGGCACACCCTTGCCTGGAAAGGGTTTAATGTCTAAGAACAAAGTGAAAACAAACACGAGTGTTGCCACTGAGAAAGTTGAGATAGTGCTACTTATATTTTCTGCCCAAGCTTAAATAGCCTCTGCCCTTGGTCCAGAGTTTAGGGAACCCCACTGTAGTCCTATCCCCTGAGCTGTGGCCCTCTATACTAGATACAGTCAGGGGGACATGTTGTCAGCTCCCGGGCTTGCCTCCTGGACCCACAGCCCTCGCTAGACCCACCAGGGGGTACCACGGATATAAGAACTCCCTGCTCAAACACCTCCAACCCCTCACAGGCAAAGCTAACTTCTCTAGATTCACCCTCCTAAAGATGGATCTTGTGGCTTATGGGTCTATGCAGACAGGTGACGGTGTGGAGAAATTCTATAAATGGTCACCTGTTGTCTGCACATATCAAGCAGAATCCATTCCTTGAAGTTCTACTTGGAGGCAGGAATGGACAGGGAAGGCTGAGTGGTCACAGACTCAGGACAGGAGGACAGGGTTACCCTCTCTCGGCAGTCAGGTTTTTGCACAGAACTCAGAAGGTTCTGAGAATTCTAATTTGAACCTCGTCTTGCAGGTGGTTTTGAGGATATATTTGTCAAGGCAGGAGGAGGATGGAACATATTTTATTTAATAGTTTGTTAGCTTGATTTACAGTTTTAAAATATTTAGACATATGGGATGTGGGCCTTCGTTTGTATTCTTGGCCCCAGCCCTGCACATGTTGAGTAGGCCTGGTCTGGGGTGCTAGGGAGACACCTAGCAAGGAAATCTAAACTTACATCTGGAGTCATAGACACCTCTCAAAGTAAGTCACAGTGCAACAGAATAAATGTAACTATAGATATTCTATTCCTGGAATCCACCACCTTTTATAGAGAGAGAAAAATCATATATTTATCTCCACAAATGTCAAAAATGTAATTCATCCAGGGCCCAGAAGGCTGAGGCAGGAGGATCGCTGTAAGTCTAAGGCCATCCTAGGCTACATAGTGAGTTCAAGACTAGCCTGGACTACACAGAGACACTCTTTCAAAAACAAAAACATGTATTAATTATTGAAAATGTCCTATTAATCAGCTTTGAAACTGTCTCATTGATATTTATTTCTCAATAAAATAAAATAAAATAATAAAAAAACAAAGAAAAAAACAGCTAGGGGGACATGTCATATATATATCAAAAGCAGAATTGCATTCAAATTAATGTTCTGCAATAACAACACTGTTACCACAATAAATGCTATCTATATGAACTTAAATAATGACATTATATTTAATTCACAAATAGTACTAGTAATTTCCTTTAAATTTAGTCAAAAATAATGATATAACCTCTTATTCATTTGACATGGGTCTTGAATTTCTAGCCAGTCCATTTTTGTTAAAGTTAATTTCTTTTTCTTTTTCTGGTGGTTTGACAACTGCCTTTCAGTGTAAAGACCTATGTTTTTATTTATTTATTTATTTGCAGTATTGAGTATTGAACTCAGGACCTTGTGCTTGCCAGGCAGGCACTTACTCTACTAAGCTACCTCCCCAGCCCCTATGCTTTTAGTATTTTCACAGCTTTTCAAATCCTTTCCCTCATCCTGTTCTGTTGTCATGGTTGTTGCTGATCTACACTTCTTTTTTAAGACATGAGTTCCATAAAACTGCCTTCTGCTTGTTAAAACAAATTTTTATTTATTTTGTGTTTTCCTTTCAAGATTCGATAGAAGCCTCCAGTTTACTCTATATGCTTTTGTGTTTGTTTGGTTAGCCACTGCCTGGAGCTGGCGTTCAGACCAGGAAGCGAGTCATTATTTTCCCAAATGGTTCCTGTGTCTGAGTTATTAATCTACATCAGCTGGAGGCAGACAACTCTCCCCACACTCCACTCTTAACACGTAATCAGGAACTTGGCATAGGAAAGAGTGGTGGTGGGCATCTTGTTCTTGGTTATATAAGAAACAAAGTTAATCTAATACAAATAATTCATATCACATTTTTAATTTGAGCAAGAATATACATCTATTTTAAAGTTGTTTGCCTGGTCACTGCTAGGTATCACCCATCTGCTACTGTGCATGCAAATTCATTCATATTCTCTCTGTCTCTCTCTGTCGCTCTGTCTCTGTCTCTGTCTCTCTCTCTTTCTCTCTCTTTCTCTCTCTTTCTCTCTCTCTTTCTCCCCCTCCTGTCTCTCCCTCTGTACCTCCCTTCCTCTGTCTCAATTATAAACTAGAAATTTCCAGATAAGATTTTGAGGCCTTTGTGGTATCATTCAAAGGGCTTTATTAAGCGCTGAATAGAAAAAGACGAGCCACACTTAAGCAACAGCAGTTCGGGTATTGCTTTCTGGCTCCCTCTCAAATTTTCAATAGAACACTTAAGGACTGAGCTGCTGCCTGGTCCCACAGTACATTCTCAGAGAAAGTATTTCACTTGAAGCTTGTATACAATATCACTTTCCTCTCCGCAAAAATTTAGAACTTGAGATATTTTGGGGGATATTTATGTCCCACACTCCCATATGACATAGGGCTTTCTGACGTGTGTGCTTTTGCTTTTGGACCACTCTGCATTTCACAAATCCATACATCACGAAATAATTCAGAATCTGCCTGTTAGTGACCTGATTCACTTAAACTCAAAGACTTGGTGAGATCAGAATTTGCCTCAAACTGATTCTTCCATTCCTAATCAAACATAATTTGTAAACAAATGTGATCTGTGGACTACCTCTTCCCGTAGCATGGCTCACAGTAGGTCCTCTGCGTGTCTTCACTGGACCTCACCTTCCAGTGCCCTCACCTCTTCTCTCCCCATCCCTATCACACCCTCAACTCACATCTTGCGAAGCATAGCCAGGTGGCAGGGGAGGGCTCTGAGGTGCCTGCCCTCAGCCCTCTAGAGGGGCAGCCCATCCTTGCTTTCCCTTCTTTAGGGAGGCTTCTCCATTCCTGCCACTCCTGCTCTTCTTCCTTGCTACCAGGTCCTCTGAGGGAAAAGTGCCTGCTTCTGACTCCTCCCTCCTGGGGCTGCTTCTGTAGCTTCTGGTAAAAGAAATCCTGAGTTAAGCTTAGGAAGTCTTGTACTTTGTCATAACCCAAGGTATGTGCTCTGTCCCTGCCCAGACTTCTTTCCAGAAAACAAGTCTCATACAAGTTAAAAGGAGGGAAATCAAACTCAGAAATAGCGCCATGACCCAGAGATAGATATTGATACTGTAGGGCATAGTGCCACATAGCATAGTAGGGGACATGCTTGTACCAAATAATTAGTCATTATTTATCTATGTTATTTATTTATCTAAAACTCAATTTTAACTAGAATTTGTGTGTTTTTATTTGCTAAATCTGGCTATCCTATTACATCTCTCATCCCAATAGGCTTGTTTTCCTTTCTATGCACCAACTTTAGTAATCCTACATGTAAAAAAAATATGGAAATAGTAAAATAGTACTTGGGGAATAATTTTTCTTGGGAAATTGGTGACTAGTAAATTACCAATTACTAGTATGTTAATTACTAGTAAATTACCAATTACTAGTATGTTAATGAATAAAATAAAAAGTGATTCCAGTCTACATCTCTATATGGTTGACTGGGAGTTAAAACCTCAGTATGTAATAGCTGATAAATCACTACATGCCAAGTGTTTTAGTTCACCATGACTACCAATGATGATGGAATATGTTTACTTAAATGTAAATAAAAGATAAAGTTTTCTTTTCTTTCTTTCTTTCCTTTTTTTTTTTGTATTTTAGGGAGGGGTCTACAAAGTGTTCAGGGTCTCACTACTAGATCAGACTCATAGTGAACCACGTGTTTACAGCCTACCCAGAGCTGGGATTACAGGCTAGTGCCACCATGCCCAATCTCAGTTGCCATCTCAGCACGGGGGCTGGAACGACAGGCCTGGGGACTGAACCCCCGGCCCCTACACCTGCTTGCAGGCACTTTAATCCCCTGAGCTATTTGTCCAGCCAAAGATAAAAATTTCAACTAAAGTATTGCAGAGAGAGAATGTTCATGTAAGAAAGATAAACATAATTTTTCCTTCTTTTACTTGTATAAGTTCATTTTCTATTGCTTGGAACTTATCAAGAAGAGTTTATTTGGCTCATGGATTTGGAGATTGCAAGTCCAGACCCCTGGGCAGCCTCACTTGCTCCATCTCTGCTGGGGACCCTCGGCTGGGTCTCAACATGATGAAGAAACAGAAAAACACTACAGCCAAGCCAGGGGACTGCAGCATTCTTTAATGAATGGGAGAAATACATTTTTATCTCTCTAAAGAAAAAACTACTGTTTTAGCCATTATCCAAGAGCTTGGTACTTTGGAATGGGATTAAATTTTTATTATTTCATTAATTTAAAAATTTAACTGAAAGTCCCATGTTGTCCCATTTTTTATTTATTCTCACCATAATCTTGTCACCCATGCACCCCTTAAAACGAGAAATAACCTCAAGTCCTAATGAGGACTGCATGTAAGATACCTGGTGGCTTGTCAAGCTCACAAGACCCAGAGAGTCACCGCTGAATGTCTGCCCTGTGTGTATCAACTTACTATGAGCCTTCTCACAGTATCCTATTTCAGACAGTCACTTTATAAATTGAGGCACCTGGAGAAATTCCCTAGAAAACTGTAACATTTTCTGGGGGAACTGACAAGAACATTAACAATAAAGACATTTTTAGGTTTGACACACAGGGCAGGTTGCAAAAATTGTTTTGTTCTGCAGAATTCTCCAAGTCCTTATTGTTGGTGTGACCATAATGCGTGGCAAATAAAGGCCTGAAGCTGTTCTTTTGCTCATGTACCCCACTGTTTTCTTCGAGTCATGAACACCAAAGAGTAGTGTAGAAACAAACATAAAGATGAGGAGAAGAGAAAGAGGCTTCACCTGTTTCTCACATGTCTTGGGGCCATGAGACTACCAGGAACCAAAGGAAGATCTGCAATATTAATTAGGGAGAAACCAATTTTCATTCTTCCAGCATGGCTTGATATCACTGTTTGGCAGTAAAAACCCTAAAAGACCATGCAAATTTGACAATTGGAAAGTCAATATTCAGTATCGTCTCTTTCCTGGTCACTTCATGTCAGTGCTATTTTGAGTGCTATTTTTCACCACCACAGATGATTTTGCAAGACCAAAATCCCTCAGATAGTACTCACAGCAAATGTGACTTGATAGCAACTGACTACCAACTATCTGACTCGATCTGAATTGCCTTTTGGCTCAGTCTTTGATTATACTAAGTCAACATGTATGTTTCATTTCAGAAGTTTGTTTCTTAAAAATATATTAACTCACTTTTACTCAATACATTTGTTCATTTAATTTTGCCATGGCTGGTAAGAGGCAGATTCCTATAATAAGGTGTGTACATGTGCTATCTGGAAGCCAGTGCCTTTATTTATTTATTTATTTTGGCAGAATCAGGAATTGAACTCAGATCCTTGCGTTTGCCAGTCAAGCGCTTATCCTACTAAGCCATCTCCCCGGCCTGAAGCCAGTTACCTTTACCAATACGTAGGAATCAGGACTTAAGATATTCCAGTATTTTAAAATATAGTGATTAAAGAGCACATCCTCTGGGCTCTGATTTCTGCAATTTGAATGGAAGCTTAGTTCTTTATAGTTTTGTGACCTTAAAGAAGTTATTTAAATCACCAAAGCCTAAGTCTCGTTATAAAATGAAAATAAGTACCATATTAGTACTTATCTCATATGGTAGTAAAGGTAAACAGATTAACATATTTACTGCATATGTAAATATTAAATAAGTGCATGGTATTATTGCTATAGGATATATTTCATTAAGCTTGTATCATGCTACAATTCACATAATATTACACCATCAAAGTATTATAACTATCACATATCCTCCTGGGTTTTTTTCTCACACATTATTAGCCATAATATTCAGATGGAAAGTCTCTTTCCTTCATATGTTTTTCTCTCAGGGCTGCTGTCTATTAGAAGCAAATAGCCAAACATGATATTAGAAGTGGTGTCTCCATGTTAACCTATATTTTCCAAGCAAAGTCAGTAAAAAAAAAACTCCACTGCTCAAACGTCTGAGTGAATCTTTTCCTTACTTCCGGAAATGGAAAACATTTTACAGAGCCTTTAGAAGACTCTGATAGGAGGGTATTAGTTTGTGAGAGAGAAAATAATCGTTCTGTCTTTTGTGCAGGAGAACTGGGAGCTACAAAAGTAAGTTATCACCTGTTCTCACATCCCTTGAAACCCTGATGAGTTCTCTAGCGGAAGTATTCCTTTTTGTTACTTCTACCCACCAGCTCTAGGACACAGTATGCAGGTTTATGTAAAGGTTGTGCTTTAAATAAAGTTTTTCTTCCCTCATATTGAGAAATAGCTTACATGTACCACAGCAAACTTAGTTTTCTCTGTTTAAATCCATAAATATTACTTTAAATATATCAGGAATTCAGATCCTCTATACTATTGCTGTAACTATTCAGATCCTCTTGTTATTCAAATCCTCTTTTTTCCTAAAATAGTTAAATTTGAAATAATACTTTTGTTTCTAAGCTATTAGCCCCTTCTACTATTTTTTCCAAGTCACATAAGGTAAGATTTGACAGCTAACCTTGTGAATAAAACATTACAGAAAAAGTGTACAAAGATATGGAAAAAGTATTGAATGAAAAATCAGGAACTTCATTTTTAGTGTCTTCCTCAAGTATTTATGAACTGTGTAATCTTGGACAGACCACTAGATCTTTCAGAATCTAGTTTTACTACACACAAAATAGAAGTCAATAGAGCCTCATGGAGTTTCACCAAAGAGAAAAGCAAGAGAATGTGCATACTTGTGTTAGAAAAATCCCAAAGCTTCATCCACAGATATTTAACAGTATATGATGAGCTACGTAGCTTCTCTAAAGACTTCACTGTCTGTTATAATCGGAGGCCACACGTAGGCTATCTGACCACGTTAGATGTCACAGAAGGTCCACGACAGACACAGCATCAGACAGCACAGAGTCTCCCTTTTCATCTCTAGGAATAGTGAGAAGAGAGAGATTATGCAAAAATGTGCTCACACTTTAACTGAAACACTAGGAAGAATGTTCCTTTATCCTATTTTTAAGAGAAAACTCTTTTAAAAAGTCATAATATTGACTAATATATTCCTATCATCTACATAATATAATATATTCTTCAAACTTTTTATTATCCCTGAGTGGCCATAAAATCTCAGCTGTTTAAAGTGATTTTTTTTTCAGATTTATAGCATTGCATAAAAATTTTAGGTATGAAAAATATTTTCTGCTGAGCTAAAACTATCCCAGCCTCATGGAAGTTTTATTTTTAAAAAAGAAAGAATGAAAACCTGGTATGATGGTGTATGCCTGTAATCCCAGAACTCTAGGAAGTTGAAGTAGGACAATCACAAGTTCAAACTCAGCCTGTGCAAGTTGTCAGTGTGAAGTTGAGATAGATTATGCCAACTCGTATCAAAAAATACACTTGTGCTATCTTGTAGTAAGATACACTAAACCTACTTTTTCTTCCTTTCAAGTTCTTTCTAGAAACATTTATTTGAAAACTGGGGTGTTAACCAGATTCCAGCCCCATTTAAACTAAGTGATAAGAAGAGAAAATTTGCCTTAGAAGAGCATGTTCCAAAATGAATTATACAAAACTCTGGGCCCTAGAGATGTTTTTCAACAAATAAACAAATAAGACATAAGCTTGTTGCAAGAAGGGGATACTATGATTAAATAAGTTAATAAAATATTGTGCATCACCTTTTAAATATTTGCAACACACATTAGCATGCTAAATAGTTTTAATAACCTACAGTCAAGCTATTATAAGCATATTCAGTCCAAAAAACAGTGACCATTCCCTGCCATATCAATGGCACAATTGTTTCCATGAGAAATATTTTAGTCACATTTTTTGACAAACTTCTTGATATCCTAAGGAACATAATTTCAGAATTCCTTTTGTCATAAAGGTACTCATGGAACGAAAAGAAATGAAAGAACAGTCTATGTACAGTCTATGTAGGGACCCACATTCTCCCTGTCTTAACCCACACTGTACAACCTCATAGAAGAGTATGTGGATGAGAAATTTGGAAACTATACCCCTAGAAATGTTTCTAATTGTATAGACGAGGTTACTGGTCCCAATTTTTCACAATTCCTCTTCCATCCAGGTTAAAGCACTATACATCCATGCCTGGGATGCTCTCATGCTGTGACTTCAGGTTTGGCCATGACTGTGGGGTATTAGTGACTGGAAATTTGCAAGGCATTAAATGTGCTCATACAGGGCCGGCCAAATAGCTCAGTAGATTAAGGCACCTGTAAGCGGGTGCCCGGGCTGGGGGTTTGGTCACCGAGCCTGCTGTGCTGTCCTTGCCCCTGCAGCATGCTGAGATGGCAATTGAGTTTGGGAGTAGAGGCCCATGCTGTAATCCTAGCACATGGGAAACTGTAACCAGGAGAACCACTACGAGTCCGATCTAGTAGTGAGTCCTTGAACACCCTATAGACCCTTCCCTAAAGTACAAAAGTAAATAAATGTGCTCATACACTTGTCATGCACTCTTGCCCTTTGACCTTTCCTATGAGAAACATGTCTCATGGGAAATACCTATGTGCCATTGTGAATCCTAGTCATCTTGTAGTTAAGAACCATCTAGTGCCAGGCCTCGCTGAACACAGCCTAGACAGGCCAATTTCAGCCAACTTGTGGATGTGTGGACAAGACTGAATTTTGTTTTATGTCAGTTAATTTTTTATGTATTTTGTACAGGGTTTCACTACATGGCTCAGACCCATAGTGATCCTCCTGGTTTTAGACTCCCCAGCACTAGTGTTACACGCGTGTGCCACCATGTCTGGTCTCGGTGACCAGCTCAGTGTGCCTGGGGGCGGGGCCAATGTGGCATGTGGTGCCTGGAATCAAACCCGGCCCCTCAGCTTGCCTAAGCAGATGCTCAGTCCACTGAGCTATCTCACCAGCCCTGCATGCCGGTTAATTTAGAAGTGGTTTGTTTTGCAGTATTTCCAAGGAGATTGCTCACCATGAATATATCTCAATACAGGACATTTGCTCCAAAATTATTAAGACTGCTTTACATGATGCTACTAAGTAGAAGAGGCGAAGCAAATCAAGTTATGTACCATACAGCACGGAATCTGTAGAGTGTTGCCTGTTAAAAATTCCTTTTAGTCACCAGTTCTTAAAACTATGCCCTAACAAAAGGGCATATCATATAACTTTTTGATACCTTACTTGCCTTAGTATGATTATTGCAGCTTTCCTAAGGAAATCACACCTTCCCAGATAGCCCAATTTTTTTCTACTTAGAGCAAATAAGGTTATGTAAGACACCTAATTAATAGAAATATAATTATAAAAGCAGTAAATCTACAATTTATTCAGTAAGCCAAAGGATCCCACATCATCTCAATTACTAAATTTATTCAAAATATAAATTTTCAAGACTGGGTGTGGTGGTGCATGCTTGTAATCCCAGCTCTTGGGAGGCTGTAAACAGGCAGGTCACTACGAGTCTGATCTAGTAGTGAGACCCTGAACAGCCTGTAGACCCTTCTCCACCAAAAAAAAAAAAATCATTTTACTAATATTCAGCAAGGGCGAAAAAGTGTATCAGGAAGTCCACCACCTAGAAGCCTGTAGTCCTATAATAGAAGCCATCAGCTCAACAGGCACTTGCTGCGATGAGCCACGGCCTTCATCACTGAATCCTAGAAAAGCACTGCGATCTTCATTAGAACCAGCCACCTTGTCTCCCTGTAGCAACTCCACCATCTGTGTGTATGTGTGTGTGTGTGTGTGTGTGTGTGTGTCTGTCTGTCTGTCTGTCTGTCTGTCT
>NDGN011471963.1:0-13338 GCA_002564285.1 Tympanoctomys barrerae | reverse complement strand
GCAAGCACAAGGGCCTGAGTTCAATCCCCGGTTCCACCAAAAAATAAATAAATAAAAATAAAAATAATAATAAAGGCTCAGTATGTATAGGGTTAAATCCCCAGTACTACCAGAAAGGAGACAAATTCACCTTAATTCTATAAGATAAGGTCCCCTAATAACCCTATTTTATAGGTGACACTATCAGTCTGCTTTCCGCTGCCAGTTCCACAGCATCATTGACTATATGAGTTATATAAAGCTTATCTTACACACACACACACACACACACATATATATATATATATATATATTTTTTTTTTCCCCCAGAACCAGGGATTGAACTCCGGTTCTTGCACTTGCCAGGGAAGCACTTATTCTACTGAGCCATCTCCCCAGCCCTTATTTATCTATTTTTATGGTCTTGAGGCATCCCTGTACATGTTAGTCAAGCAGTTTTACCTGTAAGTTATATCTTAAGCCTGAGGATGATAAGAGACCAGAAATGTAAGAGACTTAGTCAAACTGGATTTTATAATAGCCCCACTCTTGCAATGATCCATTAACCCACTGATCAAGCAATTTATAGCAGCTTGAATGAGTCAACCCAGTCATGAAAGGAGAGACCCAAGTTCTTCTTACAGGTCCTATTTAGTTCCATTGCTTTATATCTCAAAATAAGAGTAAATTTCAGAGAGGAAAAACCATATTCAAACCATTGCAAAATACTGAGGTAAAAATATGCCTGAGGTCACATCTTGGCTCCTAAATTTACCTTTGCAATCACTATGCAATTTTTTTTTCTTTAAAGTGGAAAAAGGGTTTTATTTATAAAAAATATAGCTGATTCAATTTTCCTGTAGGAGTTTCTCATTTGTGAAACATATAGTTGAGATCATTTTACTTTCTTGCAGTAGTCATAGAGGATTTATACTTTGCTTTTAATGTTCACAATGGGTCCATATGCTTTGCAAACAATATTCTTACACAAAATCTGAGCTAAATTATTACCTTAGTTTAAATTTATGCTCACCACACATACATGTATTGCATGAAATTTTTAGGGCCTACAAAATGTGTATGTAGCTCAGCTATTAAAAAGCCTACATCCCAGCTAAGGCAATAGGAAAAGAAATCGTAATGTGCCCAGGAGAATGTACTCTCAAAAGTACATTCATATTGTCACAGGAACCTAGTGGTGGTGGCCAACGGTGGCAGGTAAGACTTAAATTTATGGCAGATATCATTGCCACATAAGTAGTTCGGATTTCAATTCTATGTATGGTGACATTGAAGACTGTAGGGTGGCATATTTATATATAAATATATAATGCTATTCTACATAGCTTTGTTTAAGGATATGCTATCATGAAGGGGAAATTTGATCAAATTCTTAAGAAAAATAAAATGAAATATCAAAATGGTCAAATCCTGAATATAGCGATTTCTTCTGCTGTTTTGTTGTTATTTGTTGTTGTTTGAGGTTGAATGTTTAGTTTTATGGTTGCTTTTCACTTTGTCAATTCACACTACTCATATTCTACTAGGTACAGAATAAGGCTTTTAAAGTGATGGTCTTTTTAGATGATTTACTAGAATTTAAAGATACCTTGTCATAAGGAATATAATGTACATTGTTTGAAGGGAGAAACTATGAGTTATAAAGAGTAGAACATGCTTCATTGCAGAAATTAATATCTGCATAAAGTAGGGTACTTTGCTAATTTTTTAGCTGGTTTGTTACTTTTAAAATTGAATTTGTGTATCATGTTCATACATTTACAAACACAAATATATAAAATATATGTGTATGGGGTGAGCTTTTATTTAGATTTACTGGGTTCTAGATATCGTGAGCTAGAAATGCACCGGTATTACTTTGTTTTGCTGGGTACTTTTACAGGTCGGATATTTCTGAATCCATAAATTTCTTTTTTTAATCTATTTGGTATAGGGTCTCACTATACAGCTCAGACTCATACGATCCTGCTGTTTGCAGCCTCCCCAGCACTGGGATTATAGGTCTGCGTCACCATGCCTAGTCTTGGTGGCCAGTGTAGCACACCCAAGGGTGGAGATGGCAGGGCATGTGGTACTAGGGATTGAACCTGGTTCCTGTGATCAAACCTGGTTCCTGAACTTGCCTAAGCAGGCACTTAGTACACTGAGCTATCTCACTGGCCCTGAATCCGTAAATTTCTTACTCTATCTTTATAAAAGCATACTAGTAATGCTAGGAGACAGAACAGAACATTCCCCATCTCCCTACACCTCACTAGGTTTAGACTTCTCAGAAGCACAAACTACCAGTATGACATAATCATTAAAAGCCTCTTATTAATTGTGGCACTTTGTGTTTGTTAAAGAAACTCCCCTCCAAGAGCCTCTGATTTCAGGTTAGTGGTGTGGGGTGGTATTTTGGGCTGGGGAAGACAGGGCCAAGTACCTGGTCTGCTCAGGGGTATCCTGTGGAGGAGAGGGTGCTGGTGGCCTGGTTAACCAGGCCATAGACTTCTTTCAGTGTGTTTTAATGAGCTATTTCCCGAGGGAAGTTTAGAAGACTAGAGAAAACAGATAAACATTGAAATCTGCATAAGATAAACAGATAAAAATAGTTACTGTTAAGAAAATTGAAAAATTTCATATTGAAAGAACAAATTGAACAGCACGGGTTAGGAGCACGTTCTCAGCAGGAGCATCTACGGCAGCGTCCTTTTTCTTATTAGTCATCCTAGAGCGCCGAGTGAGTAGGAAATACTGCATTCTTGTTATGTTTTAAACACGAGTGTCATGCTCCACGTGCTTTCTTCTTGCTGCTTCTTGGGATCACTGCCTTCGTTGGTCTTGAGAAGCATCGTACTGAATCAAGCTCCTGTGTTAAAATATGCTTGGGAAAGGGTGTGCTCTACGATCTGACATAGGTTTCATTCTTGTGGGACTTTCCAGATCCTGTAGTGTCATAATTTGCATTGTGACTCCTGCAGAGAGGTGTGTACATTGCTGTGCATTCAACTGTATAGCTTGAATTTAATTGTGTACCTTGAAGGCATTATTATCTACGTTAGGACTTATGTGTTCTAATATATTAATATATAACAATAATATATATAATAGTGTATACATATGTAAGTGTATAGTAGTTTTTGTTTACTCAGTTCATCATAGCACATTTGTATAGTAGCCACAAATGCATTTAACAAAGTATTTTTGCATATGTGCTGCATTTAAACTCATAACCACTCTGTGACTGATTTTATATTCTTTGCAGATTAAAGTGACAGAGACCCAGAAAGCATAATTGATTTGCCCAGCTCACATCCTAGAAGTGGCTGAGCCAGGACTTCAACCCAAATGTCTCACTCCAGTGTTGCTGAGTATCATGCCGCAGCTTCCAGGGGATGCACAGGGCCTGCATTGGGGCCTAAGACACCCTTCTGCTACACCATGCACAGATGAGACACAGTGACCCTGGGGACTTGTTTCTCATCTTTCTCCTTTTGGTCCACATGCAGTTTTTTCAATTCATATTTTTTTCCTTTCTTCCTCTTCACATACCAGAATTTAGTCAACTGTTCTCCCAAGGAAAGGCTTCAAGCTAAAGAATTCATAAAGAGTACTGTTTTACCATATTTATATTTTAACAGCCTCTGAGAACAAAAAAAAACTAAATGTGACACAGATCTGGCAGTGAGCAGGTAGGCAGGGTCCTTGAAGAACTCCTCTGAATACACTGTGCAGGCTCCTGTTCAGTTCTTTTCAGCTGTGTATACAGAACTGGCAGTGTGTGTCTCACCCAGGCAAATAGTAGATGTCGTGGTAGTGTATTTCTTTATCTGAAAGTGGGCCTAAGAGCTCCAAGCAGACTTGTATTTACTCTAAGCAACACTGCCAAGATCTGGGTTTCTGACTAAGCATTATTCTGCCTTTTATGCCTATCACCCCTTCCATATCTTCCATATCTTCTCATATAAACTGCCTTTCCTAGCCATTACCTTATTAAATAAATCTCCTTAGACTTTGCAAATGCTTAAGGCCATAGTTATAGCTATAATGAGTAGGCATACTATAAAGATAAGTACTCCACATCAAAGGCTTTAGAGAAATTGTATGTCTATAGTAAAGAAATTGACCTTACTTAAAAAGACTTCAGGCCTTTGACTGCATCTTCTGGGAGGTATTCTCTAAACGATGGTGATGTCATACTTAAAGTGACCATCATCCTTTGGAGACCTTACATAACCACATAATTTAACAATACTATTTATTTATTTATTTATTTATTTATTTATTTATTTATTTTTGGCAGAATCGGGGATTGAACTCAGGCCCTTGTGCTTGCCAGGGAAGTGCTTATTCCACTGAGCCATCTCCCTGGTCCCCTAACAATACTATTTAGAGTGGGGGCTGGGCACACTCAGATTGTTTTCAGTTAGGGGACTTGTCACACAAAAATGACCAACGGTGTGACTGAGAACAGGGCCTTCAACTGATACCCAGAAGCCCTGGAGATGAAGTCCACCATACAGGCAGTCACAATCAGTCGTGCCTGTGTGACACAGCCTGAATAAGTACTCTGAATAACAGGGCTTGTGTGAGCTCTTCTAGCCTCCAACAGTTTGGGCCTACAGTTACATGTTGGTATTGAGAAATCGACACATTCCAGCACCATGAGTAAAGGACAAGAGAATCTGCAATTTCTGTACCTCGTGGGCTCCATTGTATGCAATTGTTCATGTGGCTTATTTTAGTGCAGTAGTTTTCAGTGAGTTCCATGAGTCCTTCTGAAAAGTGAAGATTGAATGTAGTCTTAAGAACCACTCCCCAAGCTTGCATTTGGTGGCAGAAGTGAGCGTGGTCTTCCACGGGGGCCATTCCCTTTACTCACTCAGCTGGCACAAACTTTCACAGAAGAGGAGTCTCATCTCTCTGTTTCTCCTTCAAGAATAAAATGCTTTGGGTCTCTGTTCTGCTTCTGTGTCAGTGTAGGACATAGAAAAATTTAAGTAGTACTCTGGCCACTTGGCTGCTTAGTGTGGTCCTGGACAAGAGCTTTTCTCATCCATAGTGAGGTACAGCTGTTGTACATCAGTTGAAAGTAATCACTTAACAGGTCCATTTATGGACTAGATGGCAAACTACAGAAGGCAAGTGCAAAAAGTAACATTATTATAATCTGTTAGTTCTGAACTGGAGACTGGGCCATTTGGGGCAGTCGAAGGGTAAAGTACAGGAAACCTGAAGTTTAAGAGTCTAGCTACATAATTTGAGTGAACATTTGTTGAAGTCATCATAATGGTTTTTAAAAAAATACGTTAAAGAATATTTGCAACTAGAGATTTAGTTATGAAACTTCACTAATGGCTTTTTTTTTTCCTATTTTGACAGAAAAGATGATATGTTTTGTTCTGTTGAGAGTTCTAGTGACCCCTGCTTAGCTTTCATTTATCACAAATAATCTTCTCCAGGACATGGCAATTGCTGCAGTGTTGAGATGCTTATATTACATCTAACCTTGGAGAAGGGTCACAATAAACCTGTGAATTAAGTAAGAATATATTACAGCTATCTGAAGAGCATGTCAGGAATACTGAAAGAGAAAAATAAAACTATTTTCCTCACAGCCCGTGTACAAGTTGATGTAGCTAACTTTCTCATCAACCTGGAAGGTAGGGCTGGAGAGATGGCTCAGTAGAATAAGCGCTTCCCTGGCAAGAGCAAGGGCCTGAGTTCAATTCCCACTTATGTAAAAAAAATAAATAAAAGTGCAGAAATCAACCTGGAATTTAGTAGAGAAAAACATCTGACCCTCCGTATCACTATGTTTTTCTTGATTTAGCCAACTGCAAATCGAAAATACTTGAAAGAATTTGTTAACATGGATAGTCTTTCTTCCTTTAAAAATGCAATATAATATATATTTATTTATGCAGCATTTTCAGAGTGTTAGATATTATACATACTCTATAGGTTATTAAAATATATAGGAAAATGTGAATAGCTAACATGTGAATTCTGTGCTGCTTTGCGTAAGGGACTCAATGTTATGGATTTGGGTATTCTGGGGTTGGGGAGCTAGGTCTAATCTCCAGAGGACAGTAAAAGATGGCTATATTATTGATTTTAGTTCCATTATTGGTACGTACAATAAAGTACATTACTAACATGTGAGGACTGATCAAATACTACAGTGATGTTGAAATTGTAAATGCATTACAGTATAAGAAACACTACATTAACCCCCCTCTCATTGAATATATTTGTTCTATCATTCCCATAACTCTCTGAAGCAGTTCTTGAAGTCCTTTTTAATGGGTATTGGAGCTGTGAGTCACAGCTGCCTTGATGTCCTGAATCCATTCAAAACATTTACTTTTTTGTGGCCATTTTGACTTTGGGGAAAGCTGAAACTTGCATGGTGCCAGAGACAATGAATTCTGTAGAGGAAAATGCACTATACTGTTTTTATTTGACAGAAATTGCCATAAATATTTTGGGTGCCTCAGGATATTGAGGTAGCAGAGAGGACTTGTAGAACAGCTTCAGAAAGTGACAAGAGAGGTGGGGTGTATGTTCAAAGCAGGGGGAAGTGTTCTGAGGGGGATTATTGGCAAGGTGTTTTTTAGTATAATGATTTTTAAAATTTCAATTTAAATAATCACCATATTTTTATATCATACTATGTACAAAGCCAGTAAGACAATATCTGGGATAATATATACTTACCCAGAAACAAAAATGTACAAGGAAAAGCTCAAATACATGGAGTATGTAAATATGTGGTTGACTGTCAGTTAAAGAAGATCCCAAGGATTAGAAAGTTGAAAGTTAACTTAGAGAACTGTGAGCTGATGGCACCCGAGAGGAGGCCCCATTGCAGAAAGATATGGAAAAAGAGTGAAGGACATGAAGATTAAAATCAAAAGGAAGCAAAGCACATGGATGACTAATGGTGGAAGACAGTGATGGAGGTGGAAATTTAGATTAAATGTGCTAATATAAGGGATATTAAAGTTGATATACTAGGCTTATCTTCAAAAATATAATTTAAAGTCTTTTCTTTCTGATGCATTTCCCTCACGTTATAGCATACTGACCGATCATTACCCAGTCAGAGGAGAGATGTGCTCCCTATGAGTGCCACTTCAAATTTTTATCATAAACAATAATTAAAATTTTATATTTGATTTAGGACTAATACCATGTTGTAAGAGGAAGATTTTTTTGTTTTTATTTTAAATAAAAATAAACAATGAGAACAATGGCATAAAAATTCAAAAGAAGATTGTAGGAGAGTAACAAGAGTTAGTACATTGCACATGGTTATCTTCAGAGCAGTTGCTCATATCACAAGATAGGCATGAGGAATTGATCAAACAGTATAGCATGGGTTGGGGAGATAGCTTGATGGTCTAAGCTTCTGTCTGGCAAGCGCAAGGACGTGGGTTCGATCCCTGGTACCACATGCGGTTCCAGGCTTTAACCCCAGGCGTGCCATGCCAGGCACCAAAATCACGTGTGGTGGCACATGCCTGTAATCCCACTGGGGAGGCTGAGACAGGAAGATCACTATGAGTCTGACCTGCATAGTGAGATCTTTTATCAAATAAATAAATAAATAAATAAATAAATAAATCTTGTATCAAATAAAGATTTCATATATATGTCTAGGCATAAATCTTTCCTTTCAATGAACGAATAGTGGTTAGCAGTATAACTATCTTATTTAATTGATTAACAAGAAAAGCTGGAAGGTAGCAAGAAATTGAAAGCTCCACAAATATAATAGTTTAATAGATATGAAGTTATGGATGATGATTCAGTCATTTATACATTGATAAAGAATAAAAGGCCTTATCCGACAATATAAAGTAGGAATGGATCTCTTAGCTGTTGAAATGATGACACTTGAGGAAAGGGCAGTTCTGTGGCTGCTTTTTAAAATTTATTTACTCTTTTGCAGAACCGGGGATTGAAATCAGGCCCTTGCACTTGCCAGGCGAGCTCTTATTCTAATCTGCTGCTGCTTTGAAGAGGTTGCAGCCTCATTCTCCGCTCATTCACACAATCATTCATTCTTTGTGCAGCAAATCACCCCGCAGACATTTAGCTACATCTTTTGACTCAAAAGTAAAATGATTTTAATGGTTAAATTCTTTTAGCAGTTAAGAGAAATAGTTAAGTGCTTTTCTAAAGCTTACATTATATTTTGTTTGATATAAGCTAGTAATAAATATTTCATTGTCTTTTAAAATATATGGAAGTTTCTCTAAGATGTATGAGTAAAAAATTAAATTATAGCAACAATGTATACCAAATAAACTTTTAAAATTAAAAAAGGTAGCCTCCTTTGTATCCAAAGTTTCAGTTATTATATTTATAGATTTCTCACTTGTTTAAAAAGATACTGTGTTATTTCCTTATCTCATCATATAGAAGTTTATTGCATCCTGTTTTTTTTTTTTCTTTGTAGAGTCCTGGAAGAATTAGTCAATCTGCACAGAAAACACTTTCAGAAGTTTTTTTTGTTTGTTTGTTTAAACTGCATCATAATTTTTCCAGTTTCAACTTATGTCTACTGTTAACTGCTGTATATTAGAATCACCAAGAGATCCTTAAGAGAAACACAGTATTATAGTTCTAAGCGGTGTTCACCTTAAAGATCAACTTTTGATAGCCATTAGCATCATGAATATATATGTCTGTACCTATTTAGTTATATAAGCATTTTTGTTAAACAAAGAGAGAAAAGAAAACAAAAGACATCTAATTTCAGAGACTTAATTAGTATGGGGATATGACTATTCCTTGTAAATGGTTATTTATTTTGGGAAGTGACATTGATACCTACTTTGTCTGACATTTTTTCTTTAATAAAACAGGGAAAGCCTTCTTCCCAAGGAAATAGAAGGTGGTTTCTCACTGAAGATATAGAGCAAGATTATGAATGACACATGGTAAGATTTGCATAAAGGAAACTAATAGAGGAAAAAAATGACCATTTAGATTACTTTAAAGTCTAAGATACTGTGACCTCTGTATGGGTGGGAACTTTAAGGTCAGGAGTGAAATTTAGCTTCTTTGTGTCCAGCCTCTAGCAAAAGACCTGAAACAAATTGAGCTTTAAATGCATAGTGCGGTCACAGATGGATCAGAATTTCTTTTAACTTGCCACCAATTGTTGGGAGCTTCAAATCTGAGACTGCGAAGTTATGCTGTTGACTTTAATTTGAGTCATTATGTTTGCGGTGTAGCCATTATTTCAGGATAAAAAATACTGCAGGTTTGAGGCTGTCTGACTCAATCAGCTGGGCTTTTCCCAGAAAGCTTAGTCTCACACCATAAGATATAACACAGTCAATAACATTAGCTTTGGAGAAATATACTTTTTATCAAATAAACTTTCCTGTCAACCATTCACTCATATTAGCATAGTTTTAAATATATCAAACTGCAACAAAAAGTCCTGAAGTATAAATATTTAGCTTCAATTAAATTTCATCACTAAATTTCAGAGGCAGCCAATTACTGGCTAATCCCATGCCTGTATCCTGTTAGGGATTAAGTAACCAATTCATTCCAACATTTGTTTGGAGCCAACAGTCTTCCCAGCTGCAATCATGGCTCCACAGTGCTTTGGGGCTCCGCCGAAACTTGGGCATCAAAGCTTTTATTTCAGTCTTTGATCCTTCTCTTCAGGTTAGACCTTTTCTGCCTGCTTGCAATTTCTCAAAGAGAAGGCATTAATAATTTGCCATCGGAAGACTTCCAATTTCGTTGTCTTGTTTCTTTGTCTACTCTGCAACTTTTTTTTCCTCCCTCAAAGGAGGAGCAGTCTTTTTTGACACTGTGCGCCTGGTTTCAGCAACTTGGAGGAGGATTACAGAAGCGTTCCTGTGGCTGCCTCGAGTACAATTTCCTATTCCCCTGTGTTAGCTCCACTTGACCTGTTTCCTTTGCCTAATTCCTAACCCCTGGTAACCAGCAGTTGTGAAGCGACTGTGCATTAAGTAAAAGACTCTTTTTAAAGAATTTGTACAGTGTTGTAGTAGTTGTAAAGATAATTTTAAGCCAAAATCTTTTTATGATGTTCCTTTTGCACATAAACTTTTAAACAGAATAAGAATGCTAAAATGTAGGTCTGCGGATTACCAAACAATAATACTGGATGACTCCTGCCCCACTGCCGGAAGTCAGTGTATGTTTATTATTGAATACATAAATCTAAGACTCTCAGGCCCTTGCCTAATTTCTCTTCCCTGATTTTAGAGTGAAACTATGGGGTTAAAAGAAGAGAAGATACATTTACGGCTTATGCTTCTTTTATATTTCTCCAGAGGTGATCTTAGTACTTAGGATGAAATTGTAATGGACATTTAAAAATAAATTCTTTCTCCACATTGGCTTATTTCAGGCTGAAGCTTGTGGGATGCAAATCTGCCTATCTAATCTTCTTAGTAGAAATTCGCCTTTGATGTTGTTGTTTCCTAGACTAGATGTGCTTCTCTCTCATTACGTCTTCTGGCATACTGGTGCTTGGGAGACATTTTCATTTCCTCTGCTGGCTTGACTGGGGCGGGGGCTGGGCTGGCTGATGCTCCTGCGTGGCACTCCCTTCCAGATGCTTGCAGGGACTCGGTGTGGATGTCTGTGTCCTTTGGCGTGAGCCTTTGGAAGGCATCGCTGCCCTGGCCACCACGTGTGAGTGCCATCCATCATCTTCAGTTCTGCCTCCTCGGGAGATCTTGTCTCAAAAAGAAAGGCACACGTACAAAACATCTGCTAGTTACCATTAGTAATTCATACCACAGTGTTGCGATTGTAACACTTTGTGAAATTCCTATGGTATTATTACATATCCTGACATTTTGCCCATCCTAAATCTGGATGCTGAAGGTGAGATTGTGATTTGTTATATTACCTGAAGTACTAAGGCCCAAGTTCAAATGGTAGAAATACTCCGACCATGTTATACTTTTTATCATAAAACATGGCTCCTCTAATACTGCAAATAAAATTTTCTAGTTGGAAACAAAAGAACGGACACGTTTTGAAGGTAAAACATTTGAGGTAAAAAGGATGAGGCAAGAGAGGTGTATTTGAAAAAAGTCAAAGATATGAGGGCAAAAAGCCTGCCAATTTTGTTTGTACTTCTTCAAAGGTATTTCTCCAGGCTGGTCTCAGTTGCAAAAGAATTGATTAATCACACTGAGGGGCTTTATATTTTCTGTATTGAATTGGATGAGTACTTGGGATCAGCACAAGATTGGATATAATAGAGCCAGTCGCTTGTTATAGTTTATTTTAATGTAAAATTCTAGATGACTTCCACTTTCACATATAATAGTTAAAATATCAGGCATTTACTGTGTGCCACACAATAAAGTCTTTTAGGAGAGAGTAGCTTGCATTTTTATCCTTTTTAAAATGCAATAGAGATACTGACGGAGATATCAAGTGGTTTGCTCCACCTAGCCACTCTGTGGATGCAGTATTTGTTATCCTCCCTATTTTGAGATGAGAAGGTAGACGCAAAGGGCCACTAAATAAATTGCCCAAGGTCAGTGTGAGTGACAAGACTCAGGTGAAGAGCCCAGGATCTGACCAATAGCTTCTCTCTTTGCTGAGAATTAGCATCTGCTTAGGACTCTGCTTTTTCCTGCCCCTGATGACTCTTGTCACCCCTCTTTTTGGAAGTCCCACTGTTAACGGGGCATTGCAAATTCACCTTTGCTTCTGCCTTTGGCTTGTGAGATAACAAAAGGGAGATGTTCTTCCTATAGATTTCAAGGGATGTTTTAAGTTTTTAAAATCATTATAAGTCTCAGTCTCTTTTATTAGAAATAGTTTTGTTGTTTGAAAGTGCACCTTCCAAAGACTGAAACACTTCACAAGACCTGTTTAAAAGTGAGACTTTTGTCATTTCTCATTCTTCTTAAAAAGGAAACAGCAAAGCGGTGATTGAAAAATCATCAACCAGTCAAGTTCCATCGGTAATAGTCCGCCTCCAAGATGCTCCCAAGTTTCTGAAACTCCTGCAGCCATTCATTCAAAAATACAAAGAGATAGACAGCACACAAAACAGCACACAGATGCACTGCAGCCTTCAAGAGAATTGGGATTTCACTGTGTGTGTCACAAGGAAATGAATTCAGGAATAACCACTTGAAAAGGAATTTTCCCTTAATGTCTGTGGTGCAAAAATGTGCTCAGATTGAGTGGCTCTGAAGAGTAAAACTCAAAGAAGTAAATTACTTTCTAGCTACTAGCTTTCAATTGCTACTGGCTTAAAGTGCTGGCTAACCTCACAAACGTGGAGCCCAGTAGAGAGTAGTTTGCATTTTTGCCTAATCAGAATGGGAGACTGAGTGAGGTACTAGGGCAGCTCTCAGATTTCTGATGGCAGAAGTTTATAAATAAGCATAAACATCCCACTGCACATCTCTCCAAGAGCTACTTGAAGATCCTGTGTACATTTCTCAGGCAATTTTTATTTGGGAATAAATGGTCTAGGAAATGGTTTTGAGGTGTGAAAACTGATGTTTACAGAGAGTAAACTGTTTTCTTTGAAGGCTTTTCAAGTACACATTCAGCAGTCATGTAATTATGTAAATTTTTCTTTACCAGTTAAGCTAGTTAAAAGCCACTAGTAATGACATGGCAGGTAGTAAATTCCACCATTGCCCAGGACAGAGTGTTTCAGCCACTAAGAGGCCCACAAAGCTTTTCTGGAAATGCCCTTTGATCTGTTAGATCCTTTGGTCTCAAGGGGACTGATGGCATGGAAATCTTAATTTTCCCAAGAAAATGTCCTTAAACATCCAGGCATTTGCATCCTGTGCATTTCAAAAGGGCACAACTGAGTAATACATACAAGGGCTGCTGTTTTTCTTAACTTATGAATTTATGCATAGGAGAATGTAGAGTGTGCAGGAAGAGAGCAAAGAGAAGTATCTTTCTGACATGGATTCATTTGCATAAGTTAAAAAAAATCTGTGGCTTCCCTCCTAGAATTGCTTCCGGGGATACCATGCTTCTCGGTTATTTGTCCTCCCGTCTGCAAAATGGAGGCACTAGTGCTTGCTTTTAGCATTGTTGAAAGATTAAATAAAACATTGTGTTGGTAGCACCCATTTTAATTGCTGGGCAAATGGTGAATACCCAATAAACGGCGCCTATTATAATTATTTTCAGGCATCTCCAACAAACTTTACTGCTAACTACATGCAACAATCACCACTTTGAAGTTACTGATATAAATTAGTGAAAACACCAACTGTCATTTATATATGGGATAATGAAAACCTTGGTTTTATGGGCTTTGGGAATTCAGTACATCCTACTGCACTGCAGAAGATACTG
>NDGN011471962.1:0-16443 GCA_002564285.1 Tympanoctomys barrerae | reverse complement strand
TGCTGGGGATTGAACTGAGGTCCCTGCATGCTTGCCTAAGCTTGCCTAAGCAGGCGCTTTAGATCACTGAGCTATCTCTCCAGCCCCGGGCTCCACTGTTTTTAACTGTATTACAGACACGGTGCAATGATGGTAGAATCTCCAAAATGGCGTGGCTACAGGCCTCAGAACAGAATGCACTGAAGTTAGTGGCTGTGTTCCAACTGAATCATAGGAGCCAGGACAAAATGTGGGCTTCTTTTCTGGAGGAGTGCAGTGTGAACCCCACTATAGGTAGATCCCTGAGGTGAGCTAGGTCTGTAAGGACTACAGGTTTCTCAAGTGGGGAAGACTGCAAGTGTCTGTGGCAGTGCTGAGTCCTATGGGGACTTCCTACATACCTTTTCCCTTTGGGGAAAAGTCCCTTTTGGTTTTAACTGGGGCACAAAGGAGCTGAGCCAAAATGTTCCCTTCCCTTCTCTATCTAGATATCCCAAGTTTGGCTTTCCAGGATTTCTACCACTTTATTTCTGTACTTCATACTCCAGTGTCCTCCTTT
This sequence comes from Tympanoctomys barrerae, assembly GCA_002564285.1. Lineage (NCBI taxonomy): Eukaryota > Metazoa > Chordata > Mammalia > Rodentia > Octodontidae > Tympanoctomys > Tympanoctomys barrerae. The sequence continues at coordinate 15,905 of NDGN011471962.1, read as the reverse complement.
AGTCACACTCTTCAAATTATAGTTGTTTGCAAGGCGTGGTGGCACAAGTTATAATCCCAGTTCTTCCAGAGACTGAGGCAGGAAGATCGCAAATTGAAAGACCAGCCTAGGCAATTTAGTGAGACCTGATCTCAAAGTAATAAAAAGAGAAAGGCTGAAGGGCTGATGATTTAGCTCAGTGTAAAGTACCCTAAGACAAGAATAAATAAACAAGTAATATGTAATTGTTTACTCTTTTGTTGGTCCTTTCTCAGGGTTATGAGTGAAGGAAGACCATTAGGCACTTCAGGTTGGTTGTCTTTGTGAATCCTCTTATGTTTTCTCAACATAAAGACTCTAGAATATATGGGGGTAGGGCAGCTCAGTATTTTAAAACCCTGAGAGCATGACCTGGCAAGAAAGCCCATGGTTGTTCAATGGGAGTTTCTGAATTTGTGGATTTTCTTAGTATAGGACACTCCTGAAGTGGGCTCAAAACTCCTGCCAGGTAGTATAGAACATAGCGAGAAGAAAGAGTGAGAGACAACATAATGGTTCAGTAGGGTGACCAGTTGTTCACAAGGCAGCCAGACCTTGGTATTTACTGATTATGTTGCATTTCCGAGAGTGACAGATGGATATGCTAGACAAGTGGCCAGGCAGGCAAGGCTTGTATCAGAGGGAACAAAATATTCTTGCAAAGGAGATGGGGCTGCCAGCTTTAGGTTATGGTTAACAAGTAACCTGCTTTGTAGCCAATTCCAGGAAGGAATTTCCCCTAAAGTCTTGCAGGCCTCAGAGGAGACCTTATCTCATATTTATAGTTCTTAGCTGTGGTATCAAAGCTCGTCCATCTGAGCTGGACCTTTGCTGCTGGTGATGAATGGTGCTAGTCCTGACTGCAGCCGCCTGCTTTCATCATTTGTACACAGCTTTGGCCAGACTCACTAATTAAACTGAAAGCTAGTTTAGGGAAGTCATTTCTATATGACCTGAATTTCTCAGACCCAAGACCCCAAGCACAGTCACACTTGAGCCTGGGGAGGATGATGAGAGCTTCCACACCTTAGGAGTAAGAATTCCTTTCCAAGTCAGAGCAAACCCAGCCCACCAAGTAAATGCTCTTTCTTTGGTAGCCTGGTATTCTTGCATGGATAAGGATAGGGATCTATCTATGCTCTTCTTTGTTCTGAGATAAGTTTATAAATGTTGAGACATTGTTTAAGTTAGCTTCAGGAAGCCTGCATTTCCATAGAAATGGAGGTTTTATATTTCACTGTTTTGTATAATTTCAGGGAGAGTTGTTTGTTTTTTCTTTGTAACCCAGATCCTACAGTGGTTGTATTTTATTTCACATTAACCTTAAATTTGATCTTACAGCATATTTCTGATTTTTGGACCTATTGGATTGAATTGATTAATATTATTAAAATATACTCTTTTTACATTCATTTCTTCTATTATTATAGTGCTTTGGACCTGAAAAATTTGTGAATGAAGAAACTATGCTATTTAAAAGCCATCACAGAAAACCTTCTTCAGTATTTATGATGTTATAAAAATGGACATCAATTCACAGCTGGGCTTTGTCCAACTCCTACTATCCAGATGGCTGTATATACTACCTTTCAAATCCTCATGGGAGAAGATATATAAATTTTTTTGTCTTTCCCCTTTAATAATTTGTTTCAGTGACTAATGCTCATCATGATCAGGAAATTGTTTTTCTCATGTCTCATGTAAACCTCTTCACATGCATGCTAACTATATTTCCTTAAATTTTGACATCAGTTGAGGGGAAACAGGCAAGATAATGCTTTAGTCATTGTATAAACCAGTAAGTCATGTTTCTCAGAGAAAAACAAACATCCATCCATTCTGCATAGAACAGAAGTTTTGATTTAGTACCAAAAGAATATTTTGAAAGTAATACTATTACAAATTTGTAGAAATTTCAAATTACAGCATATGTAAAATAAAAGGTAAATACACAATGTTCCTATTTCCTTTTCCCTACCATATTGCTCTTCAAAGTAGCTTTTATTGCATTAATGTCTTACCTTTCAAATGTCTAAAAGTTATTTTAAATTGTATTAAATCAAATTTAAAGTGCGAGGAGATATTGGTCCAAGCTCACAAAACTCTCAAACAATATCAGCTAAACTTAAGTATTCACTTGCCTACCAGCTCCCCACCCGGGATGTATAGCCAATAGTAATCAGTACTTGGGTTCACCAAAAAGCATGTGTTCAAATGTTCATAGCATTATTACATATAATGGCCCCAACACATAAAACATACATGTGCTTCAATACTAGAATGGATAAAGAAACTAGTATAGTCATACAGAGTAATAAAACAATAGCAGAGAAGAGACTAAGATTTTTAGGTAGCATTAAATAATTACATATGTAGGATTGCATCTAAAGGAAGTTTAGAAGCAGGCAGAAAGTAATCTGTTGTGATAAGAGATTGAAGTAATGGTTTACTTTTTGGGGACTGTTGACTGGCTAGGAGTCTTTTAGAGTGTTGGATGTGTTCTAGTCATCGATGGAGTAGTGATTACATGGACAGACATTTACATAAAATTATTTGAACTGTGTGCTTCTGGAGTCTGGCGTCTACCTGCTCATGTTCTGGGAAGGTAGCTTCTTCTTTGTGCAGGACTTTTTCATATATTCTAGAAAAAGCCTTCTACAGGGCTGGTGATAGAGTTTTTGTTGTTGTTCCATTAGTCATTATGCTTCCATTTGTCTTTTTACTTCCAGGAGTTTTTTCTTCATTAAGTTAAAAAAAGCACACAATAGGTGCACTATATAAAAATAATTAGTACAATTATTTGAATGTTCTCATTCAATATTCCTTTGTTTCCTAGTAGATCTGTAAAAGTATATTTAGGTCTCCCAGTTGGGAATACTCTTCATGTTGTATTATAATATGTAGGAATGTTTTTCATTTAAGTATGGAGTTTCTCTTTGGAGGTGATGACACTGTTCTGAAATTACATGGCACTGATAGGTACACAATTATGTGAATTTATCATAACCTACTCAATTGTAAACTTTAAGAGTGAATTTTATGCTATATGAATTATATTTAACAAAATTTTATTTTAAAAAACATTCTTAGGACTGGCCAGATAGCTCAGCATACTAAAGCACCTGCTTAGGCAGACACAGAGGCCAGGGTTTGATCCCCAGCCTGCTATGCCAGCCCCGCCCATGGGGCATGCTAGAACAGTGGTTGAGACTGGGTGTGGTGGTGGGTGCCTGTAATCCCAGCACTTGGGAGGCTGAAAACAGGAGGATCACTATGAGTCTGATCTGTGTAGTGAGACCCTGTAGACCCTATACTAAATGCATTTAAAAAAAAAAAAAAAGCACTCTTAGAAAATATTTGAAAATAAAATATTTGGCCAATGTTTAAAGGTAAATGAGAGAGAATGCAGCTTAAAAAAATTTGACAAAGAGTATGAGACTTCCCTAAGTGTAAATAAATTATTTTAAACTGACTAGGCTTAATGAGCAGCAAGTAGAAGGAATTTTAAAAATCTTCTAAATCAGACACCATCACTATGATTCCCCCAGAGTACTAGAGGAGAAGATTCTTAGGAATCCCAAGATGGAAAAAAAGAAAGGAACAGTATTGAGATAAGCATGTTTCACATCAGCAAATCCTGAATATTGGAGACAGTGAAGCAATACATTATTTTCAACCAATAATTCTAGACCAGATATACTTTTAGTAAACTGTGAAGGTAAAAATCTTTTTTTTTTCAGACAATGGAAATACTTCAACAGACCTTTTCAGAAGAAATCCAGCAAAACAAGGTGCTAGACCAAGAAAGAAAATTCAAGGACTTAACAAAAACAATGATCCAACTGAAAAAAAAACAAAAACAAAAAAACAAAACAAAACAAAACAAAAACCAGTCTATAAAGAGTTTGTAGCTGATGGCTATGAATAAAGGCCAAGAGTTCATCTGCCTCAGTAGGACAGTAAGCTGACAGTGATACAGAGGAAAGAAACTCCTAGCTTTCTAGATGTCCAAAATGTCAAGTTCATGTTCTCTAAAATTGAGGAATGAATTCTGGGAAAAACAGAGGTTAAGAGTAGAATGAGTTTATTGAGAGAAAGAGAGCGAGAGAGAGACAGACATACATAGAGAGAGAGAGAAATAGAGATGGAGACAGACACAGAGAAAGAAAGAGAGAGAGAGAGAGAGAGAGAGAGCAAGAGAGAGCGAGTGAGCAAGCAAGGCTTCTGTTTAAGAGAATGAAGGGAACCCAGAAACTGGGTTGCCCACTGACTGCTTTTTAACGGTGTTTTATTAAGCAAAGCACAAAGTGAGGCTGGCTCAAGATGGAACAGAACTGTAGTCAACTAATGAGATTATAATTATAAATATACTTAGGTAATATTGGTCCAATGGGAAGTAACAAGGTGGATATGAGGTGAAACAAAACTATGAGAAGCCAGTAAAATTGCAATAAGTATAGTTGCTTAGGTAATACTGATTAAATGAGGATTCGTTTGGGAAGTAAGTCATGTAGCAAGTACACATGGGGTAGACAAGGACTTTCCTGGAAGTTTTGGTCTTCCAACCCAAGCTGATTGATGCCTGCTTTAGAATATTAATTGCTACTGGTCATCCCTAGGGGAAGTATATGTCTATGGGTAAGTAGTTTCTCTTTTCTTGCAGCCTGGCCTTCAGTGAGTGTTCTTCCAGCCACGGTTGTCTTTGGCACTGATCTTTCCAGGGTCCAGTCCTGTTTTGACTGCCTACAATATTTTGAAATAATTTAGCTATCTCTAATAACAGGAGGGCTTAAGAAGTGTTGAGCATGATGAACTCTATAAACAAGGTAGTGAATTTAAGATTAGAATAGTTTAAAGCTTTGGCTAAAGTAGGTAATGAAAACAAAGTGACACTGCAGAACATTTTAAGAGCAAAAAAAATCTTATGAGGAAATGTAATCATACCACACAGTTTGGCTTTGTTGTGAAGCTATATAATTTATAATGATGTAAACACTATTATTTTTTTAATTTTTATTTAAACTGTAGAAAAAGTACATGGTATTAAATTATAGTTATGGAATAAATTATGAATGCTATCAATCATTTTTTAAGGAATACAAAATAGTAATAAAACTATTAGAAACAATACAAAATTTCACTGAAGGAATTCAACAATGCTTTCAATCTTGACAGAGAAAAATAAAAGTACAGATGGTTTAAAAGATGAAAGGGTCAAGAAAAAAGTAAAAGGATAGGTGAGGGACTTAATATCATCTTCCTAGATCTTGAACAGCCCTGTAATGCCTTCCATAGTTGACACCAAAGAGGAGGTTTTAAGCATATAATATTGAGACAGAAAAATAAACTATCCTGGGACCTGCCCTCCCCAACAAGGGCTGAACCTGGGACCTGACAGATGATGTTATATTCTTACTGTGCTACTTTTTTTTTTGTCCTGGGAATGGAATTCAGGACCTCATGTTTGCCGGGCAGATGCTGTGCTGCTGAGTTAATTCCTGGCCTGTGTTCTTACTTCCATCGCAACAGTTTCTGTCCCTCGCTGTACCCTACTCTTCCCTTTCTGGTACCATCTGCTTCACATCCCCCAGTTATATCACTCCCCATACCTTGCTGCACCATTCTCCCTTTCTTGTAGGAGCTGCCTCACAGCCTCCTGTTAGCTGACTCTAAGCCAAGGCAGACCAGATGTTCAAAGTTGTAAACCTGTCACCTTTAAGTAACAGCCTTTGTTCAGCTCAACCTATTCTGCCATAAGCTCTGCATAACAGCTCTCTAACCCAGACTTGGGCTTAGACTTTGGGATGCTGAACTCCTCTGGGCCTGCTATCATGATAGCTGGTTCCTTCCACTTGTCTGAGTGCTGCTCAATTTCCTACATCACCAGTAAATCTGACTTTGCTGTAATATTTGTTAAAACCCAAAATTGCTGAGACAGTGTAAGCTATAAAAATAACCAGGTGCTGAAGAAAAAAACATTTTGAATAAGCATAAGTAGATATTGTCTTCTTATAGACTGTGTCATGATCTCTTTGTTGGTATTTGCTCTTATCCCTTTTTCTTGCTTTTTAACATTCTCACAGCATCTCCTCAGGAGTTGATGTAAACATTTGTGCTCAGGTAGCCTCTTGAGCCTTTTGCACATTATTTACAAAACAACTAAACCGTCTTTCTTCATACACACAATTTTGGCTTTCTTATGTCAAACCGACATTCTAACTTTTTTCTAATGGTGCTATGTACTAGTGAATAGAATAATATTAGTAGAGTTGCCTCCTTGTCTGTTTATTGGTAGAAGTTATTTAAATGTATCCCTGAAAAATTTGTTTTCCAAAATGTTATGCTGGTATCAGATCTCATGGCGAAATAAGTTAGCAATTAGTGTCAGCCCTTCCAAAAGCCTATGTGACTTTGTAATCAGAGCATTGACAAGAACGGTGGAATCTTGATGAAAAATGCAATATATCTTGTAATCTGATCAACTTTTAAAGATAACAATATGCAACATAAAAACGATTGTTTATTGTCCTGTTTTGAAATTCTGTACTTTTTTTTAATTGTTTTTTTCATCTCTTAAAAAAAAAGCCAAAAAAGCAAGACGTACATAAATGTTACAGCAAATGTAAAGCTTGATATGAACAACAGTTGAAGGTAGCTCCTTGGAAGTTGGTATGAGAGCATTGTGTGTTGTTTTGTTATGGAGGCAAAGGTATTATGCATCAAAGATCAGTATGTATTGAACAGGAAGTTCATTATGCCTCAGACAGGGCATATGGCCAACAGAGCCAAAAGGAAGAGCTACGGTGGTGGGTGCTTCATATAAACTATCCAGTTTTTCTGTGACTGTGATATTCAGTGCTGTTCATTTGCTTTGTGCTCAGAAGACATTATTTGATGGTATAAAGTATTTGAATAGTAGAAAAAAAATCACAAATGAATAATATGATATATTAACATTATTCCTGTTTGCTTATTTTGTATAAATTAGTAAACCAGAGTCTTAGGAGAGCATAATATATTTAAATATTTCAGTATACTTTGCCTTTATTATGATAGAAAATGATTGAAAAGGAGAAAAATTAAGTGCTGATCCTGGGTTTCTGGAACTGCAAGGCTTTAAGAACATCTAAGCGTGCTATTCAAATTCCACACATAAAATTATGCATCTTTGCAGGAATCTGATGAATAAGAAACATGCAGCAATGTTATGGTTATTACTTATAACAAGAACTTTTTTTAAAAAATAGCAAAACATTTTAGACAAAATTTCTGTTGGTAGTTGACCTCTCCCCTCCTAATGGTGATAGGATTAAATCAAAGATGGCATGTACTATTAAAATACTCTAAGAATGAAAGTGAAGAGTTAGATATATGTAGATATTTTAAACATATTTTACTAATCCACAAAAGAGGTTGAGCAAACTATAACTTATTGTGTTTGAGGTAACAAGAATAAGTTATTTTTTTATTTTTATTTTTATTTTTATTTTTTGTGGTACCAGGGACTGAACTCAGGACCTTGCACTTGCCAGGCAAGTACTTATTCTACTGAGGTACCTCCCTGGTCTAAGAATAAGTTTTATAAGGCATTTATATTCATTTGAATCAAAATTTTAAGGGTTACAGAATATTGAAATAAACTATTACGTTTTTTCATTTTCTAGATTTGTACCTTTTCCCTCCAGAACTCATTACATTTAAATGAGTTTTTTTTTTTTAAATTTAGCTTAATGTTATCCAGGCATGGTGGCACATGCCTATAATCCTAGCACTTTGTAAACTGAAACAGGAGGAACACTGTGAGTTAGATGCCAATCTATTCTACACAGTGAGTTCAAGGCCAGGCTAGATTATATAGTGAGACCTTGTGTCAAGCAAACTGGCAAGTACTTCTCTTAATGTTGACTGAAAGAAATCAGACACACAAGCTTAAATATTGCATTGTTTCTCTACTTGAGGATCTCAAAATATAAATAAAAAGCCAAATAAAAGATAACAAGAAGTAGCAAAACATGGGCCAGGGAGAGAGATAGCTCAGTGGCTTAAGCATCTGCCTGGAAAGCACAAGGTCCTGATTTCGATCACCTGTACTCAACCCCCACCCCCTGCCAAAAAAAAATGAAGAAATAGGAAGACAGATCTTTTTCATAGAGGAAGGGATCAGGAGATGGAGGGAACACAGAGGGAGCAAAGGAACAGAGGATGAAAAAAACTTAAAATGTATTATGTGAAATATACTAATGCCCCACAGAAAATGTAAACATGTACTACAAGCAAGTCCTAATAAAAATACAGAATCCATGACTAATGCTTTACTTTTTTAACTAAATTGAATGCCTGTTTTTCTTTCTTTAAAATAAAAAAAATAAAGTCTAATAGCATCTCTTAGCGGAAAACCACTTTTCAAATGTGAAGTATCAAATATTCTAATAAATGTCAAATATCATGCAGTCACCATAAAATAACTTCTGTGTTATGGTGCTAAAATTGTGTTATGGTCCAGTGAGATAGTTTAGCAGACTAAGTACTTGATTAGGCAAGCACAGGGACTGGGATTTAATCCCAGCACCATATGCCATGATAGCCCTGCCTCCCTGGCACACTAAGCTGGCCACCTAGACTGGGTGTGGTGGGGCATGCCTGTAATCTTAGCTCTTGGGAGGCTTAAAACAGGAGGATCACTGTGAGTCTGATCTGCATAGTGAGACCCTGTCCTAAATACATTTTTTAAAAAAATGTGTTTCAGAGCTGTCTGTGGTGATATTTTTAAATTTCTGTGTAAAGCTGCCTGACCCTCCAAACTTTTGTAAAGAGAAGTATGGGTAAATGTTTTACCCATGAGTTTGTTTAGCATCTGTTTCTAGTTGCTTGTTACTTAGTTAATGGGAAGTAAGTGGCTTCAGTCAAATCATTAATCCCACCCTAGCATGTTTTAGTTTTCAATCAGTTGGTTTCCATTTCATTTTTAAGGTTGTGATAAAAGCTAAATTTCAAGGATGTCAGAAGTATGTATTTTAAAGTAACTCCATGTAATTTTTTTTTAAACTAAATCTCAGCATCTTATAGATTTTTAGCAAAAAATTCTGCTTTCATGACGAATCTAATGAAATATTACTGGCATATGTGTGTAAGAAAAGAACGTACAGAACATACATATAGAAAGGTTACTGCTTGCAGCCTAGCACATGAGGAATGAGTTTATTTTATTTTATTTTTGTATTTAGTATAGGGTCTCACTATACAGATGGGACTTGTAGTGATCCTCCTGTGCTCAGTCTTTCAAGCGCTGGGATTACCGTTGCATCACACACAGTCTCAATTGCTGTTTCAGTACACCCTGAGGGCGGGGCTGGCACAGCATGCCAGGGATCAAACCCCAGTTCCTGTGCCAGCCTAAATAGGCACTTTAGTCTGCTGAGCTATCTGGCTGGCCCCAGAATGAGTTTGTATTTTGGCAAGGGAACCAAAAAACCAGTGAGACCAACTTCCTTGTGTATCATTTATGCTGTTGTTTTTGTTCGGCTGCTTACCCTGATCAGCTGGCAATGAGGAATTTTGACATTTTTAGTCTTCAAATGTTCATGAAAATAAAGAAAGGTATGGATACAGGCTCTTATGTTTCTTATGGCAAGGTCTGTTTTTTTTTTCTGTGTGTGTGATGATCTTTATCAAAAACTATTAAGTGATACCTGCTTTTTAATATTGAATAAGGGCTGAGGAAATAACTCATTGGCGTAAGTGTTTGCTTGACAAGGGCAAGATCCTGAGTTCAATTCTCAGTACCAAATACAAACAAAATATTGAATGAGACACTAAGTTGTCAGGCCTCTGGCAGGGCTTAGAGGTACAGCTCATCCCTTGTTAGCTGCCTCAAGATGTTCCCAAGAGACTGAGAGGTGGGCACATATACATAATCACTGTGTAAGGCATAAAGTATTAAATAAATGTAGGTGAATTCTCTGCTAATACTAAAAATTTATAAATGAATGAACTTGAATTTTAGAGTCAGAGAATGATCCATCAACAGGATATGTAAAATATGGTTTACTGAACTTAATTTTCCACTGCTTTGTGTTATAGTCAGGGGTTTACAAGAATACAGGACACAAAATTTATAGGATTATTTTATAATAGTCATCTCAAGAGTCATACACAAAGATAGTGCTAGAAATCTGTCCACATACTAAACACCAAAGAAACCACCTGCAGCCTGGATCCCACGGCAATGTCTTCATGTATGCAACTGAAGACCTAGAGCCCATAACAGTGCCACCTGCAAGTTCAGCTGGAGGCCAAGAGCCCGTGACTATGTCTCAGGCAAACCTCTTTCAAGGATCTGCACTGGGAAAGCCCATAGAACAGTGGTAGAAACTAGAGAATCTATGGCAGTGGGATGAAGGATCTGTGCTATGAGGCTGAAGGTTCTGCACGGGAGCCAGGAAGCAATGCTTGAAGTAATGCTCAGAGCAGCCCCCAAAAGTACCAAGGCCATCCTCAGCAACAGTGAGGTCCCAAACTCCTATAAGGATGAAAACAGCCAAGTCTGTATTAGGGAAGCCAGGACAGCAAACTTTTCCAGGAGACTGAGCAGTGCACCATCTTCCCCTTCTGAGCCTGGAAGTGGTGCTCAAAGTAAGGACCAGAGCTTCCCCAAAATGATCCGTAGCCATTCTCAGTGACAACAAGGTTCCAAGCTCCTTTGACTATAACAACAACCACGTTCATATCAGGAAAACTAGGGTGACAAGGTCCTCCAAGAGAACCAACAGCTCCCAACAGCTTCTCTTCTCCAGATCTGCCTCCTGTGCTGCCATCAACCTCCCACACCCAGCACCATGCTGGTTCAGTTCAGCTGAGTGTTACAAATGGCCCACCAGTTGTCAATCGACCACTTTCTTTTGCCTGATGGGGAGAATCTGCAGCTTGAGTATCTTGTACAAAACACTAACAGAGGGCAGTCATAAAATTGGGTAGATTGGTGAGTGGGAGGAGAGTGAGTCACAGGACTATTAGAGATAGAAGTTGGAGGTTCTGTGGGGTAGATCAGTAGATTGTGTGTGTGTGTATGTGTGTGTGTGTGTGTGTGTGTGTATGGTGTGAAGTATAATATCTAGTCTTCTGTGAGCTGTGTTCGCTTCTAAATCAAGGTATTGTAGCATGCGTTCTGTACCATGTCAAAACCATTCTTCTTCTTCTGTGTGTGTGTGTGTGTGTGTGTGTGTGTGTGTGTGTGTGTTTAAAAGAAAATACAAGGTCTGGTCAAATAGCTCAGCAGATTAAAGTGCCTGCGAGCAGGCACCGGGGCTGGGAGTTAGATCCCCGGGCCTGCCATGCTGTACCTGCCCCTGGGGCACACTGAGATGGCAATTGAGACTGGGCATGGTAGCGTGTGCCTGTAATCCCAATGCTTGTGAGGCTGTAAACAAGACAATTACTAAGAATCCGACCTAGTAGCGAGACCCTGAACACCCTGTAGTCCCTTTCCTAAAATATAGAATAAAGAAAGAAAGAACAAAAAATAGCAAAAAACTCTCAAACAAAACAAAACAAAAAACCCCAAACATTAGAAATGATACAGAATTTATTTTACTAAACAAAATGATAGGAATTCAAAAATGGTTGTTATATTGTGTGTTGTTGTCTTCAAATTAGTTTTTCAGATCACCAGATATAAACCTGTAAGATTGGTAAAAAAAAAATTACAAGAAATTAAAAAGGAGAAAAAAATTTCAGTATTAACTGCTCCTTTCAATAGACCCATAGAAATCAGCAGTGCACTGATCCATGCTATCCTATGTATACACATACATATTTCTGGCTCTGTCTCTCTGTCTCTCTGTCTCTCTCTCTCTCCCTCTCTCCCTCTCTCCTCCTTTCCCTCATCTCAGTGTTCCTTTCCTTGGAAGGGTTTCCACTGTGCCTTTCAGATCATATTTGCTCTTTCAGATTCTTGCACTAGTGAGACAATATGATGTTTATACGTAATCATGTGTGTCTGATTTTTTTTTCACTTATGAGTATTGTCTTTAGTTGCATCCAGTTACCTTTGCAAGCTCTTTCTTCTTATATCCTGTTTTCCAGTGTGTTTGCCACTCTAGTTTTCTGTGTTTTTTGTTCTATGTAACAGATACCATTTATCCTCATGAATATTATGAGCCTACTTATTTCATTGATAAAGTTTTTGAGATAGCTATAAAAGATTTCTTCATATAGTTAGAAATCTTAGCTCCTTGCTTCTTGGGCTCCAGAGGTACACCAAGTTGAGCTCAACAATTACATATTTGTGTGACTTTGACTTTTTTTTCAGAGTAGTATAGAATTGTAAACTGAATTAGTAATATTACCTTGGTCAGACCCCTTAAATCTGCTTCCTTACTTGCAAAATGAAGGTAGTACTATCGTTTTTGCTGTTGTCACTATGTTGTTGGAATAAGTTAAGAAAGCTTGTGTCAATGCTTAAGTTATGTGTAAATACATGGCAGTCGTGTTATTAATAGTATTCTTCTTATAATTTTTAGTATCCCCAGAAGAGGATACACTCATTTACTTATAATATTTCTCCAGGCAGAGTCACTCCAGGGCAGCTCACATCCTATATTCAACTCTTCAAGAACAACCTCAAAGCTCTAAGGAATCATTGTGGGATCCTCCAGCTTGGGTTAGCCACAGTTCAAACTCTGAAGCACCCGCAGACTGCTAAGTGGGACAACTTTCTAGCATTTGAAAGGCTCCTTCTTCAGGTAAGTGGTTATAGGATATTGTTGTGTTTTAATAATCATAGTTTTGAATGCCAGGGAAAAACATTGATATTCATTATAATCTTTTTGGGGCCGGGGAGATGGCTCAGTAGAATAAGCACTTGCCTTGCAAACATTATAATCCTTTTTTTTTTGTATGTTAGGGAAGGGTGTTCAGGGTCTCGCTACTAGATCAGACTTGTAGTAATTCTCCTGTTCATAACTTCCAAGCACTGGGATTACAGGCGTGCACAGCCGCGCCCAATCTCAATTTCCATCTCAGCGTGCCATGGGGGTGGGGCCAGCATGGCAGGCCAAGGGATCAAACCCTGCGCCCCTGCGCCTGCTTGCAGGCGCTTTAATCTGCTCAGCTATTTGGATGACCCTTATTATGGTCTTAACAGTAAATCATATTGTTGAAATGTGATCTATGTTGACTTCTCTGAGTGCAGCCATATAAAATTGAGGTACATAGAGACTTTTTCCATACCCACTAAAAATTTGTTTTTGACAGTGATACTTTTGAAACTTGATGAAATGTTAATTCTAAGTCATTTTATATTTATCATTTATAATTTTAGAATCTCTTATTGCACAATTTTAGACTGTTAGACTATAACATAGATGTAATGATAGTATTTGATATGGTTCCTTCACCAAATGGAATTTAAAAATAGGGGAAAGAAATAAATATTTAAAATGTGAAAATTCTAATATTGTTATTACTGTATATCACCCTGGCTCACACTGGTCTTAGTCATTTCTAGGTCCTTTGCAAGTTAATGTTTTAGCATAGGCTAACTTACAGGCTGGTTGTTGTAATTGTGCTTTGTGTATGATGATGTTTATTTTATATAGACTCATCCATTAGTATAATGAGCTATAATATATGGTCAGCAGTCCCTTTTATAGACATTGGTTGGAAAGCAGAACATTTGAGTTTATTTTGAGCATGAAGGCAACATTCAGCTTTTCCCAAGGGCTTGAGAGGCACCAAGAAATCTTAGCCAGCAATAAGGGTTGTTTATTTCTTTGGAGATTAATTTCTGCTTTTTTCTACCAGACTTTATCCATGAAACCTCAATGTTGACTCTGTGGTCGAAGTATAGACATTATAGACAGCCATGGCTAAGATAAGGAAACTGGTCTTAGAAATCAGCTTAGAATTGTCAGTTATACATTGCTCTGCTCACTTCAGTCTCCTGAGTCAGTGGATCTGGTGATCTAATGGTAGATCACCAGAGCTGAAGACTGTTCATATACATCATCTGTAATATGATGGATTTGTGAATTTAATTAAGAAAGTTGTTCAAAAGAGAAACACTATGGGGAGATATAATATTTACTACTTGTAAATATGTTTTTAAAAGCCAAGATATAACATGTCTTTCAAGATTCTTGTTTATTCTCTCTTACCTCTAAGGTCCAGTGTGATAGATCGTGTTTTAGCCACTGAGAAATGTATTCCAATTATCAAACATTTCTATTTCTGTTTAAAAAAAAGAACAAGTTTAACCCGAACATAAACATGTTTATTATGCTGTGAAAGAATGAGTTCACAAAATGGCTTTGTTTTTTGTCTTTTTCTGAGACAAGGTCTTGCTATGTAATTTAGGCTGCCATTGAATCCAGCCTGTCCTCAGAGCAGTCCTCCTGCCTCAGCCTCCTGAGTATTGGAGGCTGGCACCTCTATGACAGACTCTTTGTCTCTTTTTATTATTAAAATTACTTTTTTTGGGCTAAGTTTAGGATATTACATTGACTTTTAAAATTTAATTTAAATTATTTTTGAGAGATGCATAAAAACATAAAAATAGGGTATATAAATTAGATAATATATTTTGAGACATGTGTGCATGATATGTTCAAATGAGCATAGACATATCTATTTCCTCAAACATTTATCATTTCTTCACAGTGAATACTTTTAAATCCTTTCTTTTAACTTTTTTGTGGTATATAATTGTTCCTAGAAGTCGTCCTACTGTGTAGTAGGATATCTTGCTCCTATAACTTTGATTTATTTTATCACATGCACATTTACTTCTTGGTAGCAAGAATATAAAGAATTTCCTTTTTAAACATTTATTTAATTTTATTTTTAAAAAATAAAATTAATGAGAAAAAAATAAAATAACAGTGAAACAGTTTCAAAACAGGTTAGTAGGACAGTTATAATAAATCAATAATGCATATTGTCTTTGTAGTAGTTATTCAGTGGGCAATATGCATATATAATATCTTGCTTAACAATATTAGTACAAACTTTTATTCTCAGTGAACTAAGAGAAAGTAGCTGTATATCCTTTTTTATTTTTTATCCTAACTCTTGTGTATACATATATATGTATTTTTTTCATAACAAATCGGTCCTTTATTTACAATTTTGTGAAGTTAGTGACACATGACACTAGGTTGAAGAATTTCTTTTTAATTTATAGTGCAGCAAAAAAGTTTGAGTTCATTTCCTTACCTAAATAGAGATAAAGTATCTACTTCAGTGTTAATGCCAAACTTTGTGAGATTATACATGCGCATCATTAAGTACTGTGTCTGGCATATAGTAAGTACTCAATAAATGGTAATTGTTATTCTTTTAAATGAGCTCTATGTATTAAAAAATGACAATTTGTTTTGTATGAATAATACTTTTGATATATTCTCACCTCCATTTTCCTAAATTAATATTTATTGAGAAAGAATGAATCTGACATGTAGAAAAATGTTGCTATTTTTTTCATTTTTGTTTGATAATGTTTAATAGTATTTTTTCTTTAAATCTGCAATATAGAGCATATATTTTAATGTAATTGTCACACAAAAAAGGTGTAATTGAGTAATATAATTTACTGTGGTTATAAAACGCTAGCAATCTATGGAGTATGGGAGCAGCTGTGTTTATACTTCCTAAAGAACATGCTTTATCAATACACATATGTATTATCCTTTTCCAATTATTTCTTTAGGCAGAATTTATATTTTACAAGCAAGTCCAAGTTGGAAAACAATTTTTATTATTTATTTATTTATTTATTTATTCCATAATTTTATTCATGGAGTTCTGATCGTTTTGGTCCCTCTCTAGAACATCTATCAGTAGCCTGTGTAAGGTTGGCTTTGTCATCGCGAAATTCTTTAGCTGTTCTTTGT
>NDGN011471957.1:0-11986 GCA_002564285.1 Tympanoctomys barrerae | reverse complement strand
TTTCTTTCTTTCTTTCTTTCTTTCTTTCTTTCTTTCTTTCTTTCTTTCTTTCCTTCTTTTTCAGAACCAGGGCTTGAACTCAGGCCCTTGCGCTTGCCAGGGAAGTGCTTCTTCCACTGAGCCATCTCCTCAGCCCCCCCTTCAATGGAATTTTTATTCCGCTGGATATCTGTTTCAATCTGCCTTAGGATATTCCATTTTTTTTTTCCTATCCTGAGCATTCATGGCTTCCATAATTTTCTTAAGTTCCCCTATTTTTTTTGTCTGTGTCTGCTCTGGAGTCACTAAACATGGTTTTCCTTGTGGTTACCATCTCTGCAGTTATCTGAGAAATTATTGATTTGAATTTTTCTGGAGCCTCATTCAATTGCTTTGCTGTTATCACTTCAGAGAGGCCAGGTGGGGGCTTTCGGATTGTCTCACCTCATTGTCCTGTGGGTTTGCCTTGGGTGAGCTGGATTGCATCTTGTTTAGGTGTCTTCTCATTTTATTTTCTTTTTAAAATTGTCCCTGGGGTGATGCTTGTAAATTGCTTATGGCGGGTTGCTTTATTGCTAGTATTTAGAACTTTTGGGGAAATAACTACTTCTCTGAGGTGGCTTCAAGTTGTAGCTGCTATTTCAGTTCCGAATCTGTTGTAAGATCTTGCTTCTTCATATTGTTGGGGATAAGAAATCGCTGCCTGTTTGGCCCAGCCTCTGGTCCTTTGTACCACAGTACTTTCTGTGGTACAGTTTTTTCTGTGATCCTTAGTTAATCTCAGTCTTGCAATGTCAGGAAGAACAGCTATTTAGAACAGTTATGTCATTTTTGGTTATAGTGATATCAGCAATAACAATAGCAATAAACATAGCCTAGAAAATAACGAACAGAGGTAACCATTAACTTGCCACCTTTAACTGTATGAACTAGATTTGTGGTTATACAAAAATCTAAAAGAAACCAGAAAATTATATGCAGTAGATAAGTCCTTAATATGCCTATTTTCCCCTCAGGGTTTAAAATTTAAGATAGGTTAGGGAGAAAATAGGGAAGTGGAAGAACAAGAGATTAGAAAAATGCCTGGAGGCAAAGAGGAATCTGCTAACAAAAAATTGGAGGGAAAAAGAGAAGGAAGAGATAAAAAGAAAAACAGAACAGAACTACAACCAGAATGAGGCTAGAAACTGTATTCACACTTGTATAAGTACAAGATCAGGGCTGATGAGATAGCTCAGTGGACTAAGCACCTGCTTAGGCAAGTACAGGGACCACTGTTTGATTCCTGCCATGGCCGTGCTGGTCCCACCGCCAGGCACACTGAGCCAGCTACCTAGACCTGGGCATGGTGGCAAGTGCCTATAATCCCAGCACTGGGCACTGGGGAGGCTGAAAACAGGAGAATTACTGAGTATGAGCTATGTAGCAAGACCCTGTATTAAACACATTAAATAAATAAATAAATAAAAATTTCTAAAAAAGATGAAACAATTAAAGAGAAAAAGGCAAAACCCAAAAACAAAACATCACCACCACAATAGAAAACAAGTGAGAGAAAAAGAGAGAGAGAGAGAGAGAGACAGTGAGAGAGAGAGACAGGGAGAGAGAGAAAGAGAGAGAAAAAGAGGAGAGAGAGAGAAAGAGAGAGAGAGAGAGAGAAAGAGGAGAGAGAGAGAGAGAGCGGAGAGAGAGGAAGTCCACTTTCACTTCCATGTTTGCCTCTGCTGTCACTGGTAGACAACATGTGGAGACAGTATCTCGATGTACACTCTATCCCCGAAAGCCAGTGGTAGCATTCAGGGGGGCAGTGGATAGTCCTGGTGAGCCCGCACCTTCTGGCCAAGACCAGACTCGCTTGGCTTGCAGTTGCAGTGGACCTTTCGCAGACCTGAGCCCAGCTGGGACCACTAGATGGAGCCAACAGCAGCTCTGAGTTCTGGCTCCAGCTGGCCCCTCTCCAGGATGCATCCTGGCCAGTTGCTCTTTCGGGCAGGGTGACTGAGCCCTCACTGCCAGCGAGTGCGGCCCTGCAGGTCTGCCGCTCCCCTCCAGCGCTGCGTGTCTCCAAGGAGGCCTGTGGGGCCGTCAGCAGCCACCATGTTTCTCGAGGTTTGAGTCACTCCTCTTGTGCAGTAAGTCCTGTCTTGGGAAGACACCACTGGCTACCTCCTTCTCCTGTGTTGACATTTCTCTCTCCACTCTCTCCATACACTTATTGCTCACTGTGGATCCTGCCTGGATCCAGGGCCCGCACTGCTTGTCTGCCTCACATTGCTGTCTTCCAGCATCTGTACGGAGTCTCTCAGAGGGGCTCCTTCTCTGCCGCTTATCACTCAGCCATCTTGGTTCCCACCAAGGACCCTCTTTTGAGTCAAGGTTGTCCTATTCTTGCTGTTTGTTCTCATTATGGCTCTGTAGGCAGTAGGAATTACCCTGGAGTTCTTATGATGACATTAGCAATTACCTTAAAGTGGTCCATGGGAAGATATTAAGACCACTTTACAAAGTCAATTTTGTGGTGAGGGGCAATTGTTAGTCTCCACTGTGCTTTCATTAGTTACCAGGTATAGTGTCACTGCCAGAATGCTAGTCTTCTGCATAACAAAGAAGTAGGTAGCCAGAAAATTTGTTAGATGATTAGGTGACCTATAATCCAAAACTAAATTGCATTGAGTATTGGTGTGAACTTAAAGGTAGAGGATTTTAAGCACCTTTAAAAAAAAAAATATATATATATATATATATATATATGTATATGTATTTGTTACAGCGTCTCACTATGCAGCTCAGACTTGTAGTGATCCTCCTGTTTTCAGCCTCCTCAGTGCTGGGATTACAGGCATGCGCCACCACACCTGCACTCATCGCTGACTCAGCTCACCTGGGGTTGGGGCCAGTACAGCATGCGGTACTGGGGATCGAATCCCATTCCCTGAGCGCTTGCCTAAGCAGGTGCCTAATCTGCTGAGCTGTCTCACTGGCCCAAAGGTAGAGGATTTTGAAATTTGTTGGCTGTCCTTACACAGATCCGTGCCTGAGTGGTCTGCAGTCACCGAAGTTAAGTTCTGTCAAGGCTCAGAAATGCTGCTGCGAAGGGCTAGGAACGGAAGGAGAGCAGGAGGTGGCAGAAGCAGGAACTTCAACCTTCTATATCCCTCTTTCTTTTCCAAGATGTGTATAGAATCAGAGTTTTTCTTATCCAAGGAGGGACATAAAAACTAATATTTCTAACCAGGAGCCATAAGACTTGGGGAGGTCACTTCCATCCGACCTCCCCTGATGGCAGCCACCAAGATCCTCATTCTAGAGGAGCCCGCCAGGTACCTAGTGGGAAGGAACGCTGTATACCTAGCAGAGAGTATTTGCCATAGACAGGCTTTATGGATTCCCTCCTCAGCATTATTAGTAGGTTGTAACTTTTTTGTCAAATCATGCTATTCTGCAACTACCCACTTCTTTCATTAGACTTGCCCAATAATGCGATTTTACCTGGATCTTTGGTATTTCATTTTGGAAGGCTTCTATGGCACGTTAAAAAACCAACCAACCAACAAACAAACCCCCCAAACCAAAAAACTTTACTAGGTAAGTTGATGTGTTTTCTTTTACTAGTCTGTGTTTGGTTATGGCAGCTAGGACATGCTTTTTTCCTTCTGCAGTGGCTTCTATGACATAATGAAAACTAGTACATCCTTTGAGTGTCAGCTTTCTCATTTTAACATTAGCATAAAAGCACTTGTCTAAGGCTCGAATTAAAAAAAAAAGATCATTTCTGAAAACTGATTCATGAATACAGGGTTATAATTATATTTTGTTTCATATATCTTGACAGAAATTTGTTTAATTTCCTTTTCTTATCATAATAGTCTTTATTTTTTCCTTTAGATTTTTGGTCCTGGGCATCAAGTTCAAGACCCTGTGCTTGCTGGGCCAGGGCTGTGCCCTGAGCCACGGCCGTGGTCCTTGCACTAGCACTTGTGTCCGCCTCCTTCTTCTTCCCTCTTGCAGCTTGTGCGATGCCTGAGCAGCACGGGTGATGGTTTTAGCTGGCACTTCACGAGGTCATAGAAGCTGTTACTAGAAGCGGTACCTTTCTTAAGGATGCAGTCTGCTTTGCATCTCCTTAGCACCCCCTAAAGGAGTTTGAGGTGCACGAGACATGTGAACAAACCAAACAGCAGTGAGGAGAAGGCAGGTTAGAAGCAAGCAGTGGAAGGCGCCCTCAGCTAATCCCGGAGGCAAAGCACCACGCTGTCTTGGGCTACTCGTCAAGCTCTTTCTTTTTTTCACTAAGACGGTAGAGTCGAGGAAGTTAGGAATTCGCAGAGGCACAGTTTAAATAGACACAGCACATGAGAGCTAAGACCGGGCACACTGAGATTCAGATCAACACTTGAAGAATCTTAACATTTGGCTCTTGGACTCAGAAAGACAGCTTGCTCCTTTGCGCAGCCACATGGCACCCTCAGTGAAAGACTGGGCAACATCGAATTTAGAGAGCAGAGCCGGGGTGGAGCAGAAGCCGGTTCTTCAGCAGAATGAGGACTTGTGCTCCTGGTTCCCACAAACATTCATTTTTTCCAGCTCATATGCACCTTTCCTGAGGATGAAATCAATCTTTTTTGAAATGAGGAAATGAACTGTGTCACTGGGCCTCAGAGTTATGAGTGAAAAATATGGTGGATGCCCGGCCTCGCTGAGGTGCTGTGAATAATTCAGCACATCGAAAATGCTGTGCCAGGGCTCGGGTGGCTCTAGCCCACATTCCCCAAAACCCGACTAAATTTAAGTTTCTGACTTATGCAGTATGTTTTAAAATTCTCTTTTAAAATCAGGATTGCATTGAATCTGTGTAATAATTTTTGGGAGTATGGCCATTTTCACAATTTTTAAATGGAGAGGGATGACTGCTATGTGTGCCTTAAAAAAGAAAAAACTCAAATCATGGATCTTTACCACCCAGTAGGGATATTAGATGTAGTCTGATGCCTTCAATTTAAAGATGAAATGTTGAGGCTTAGAAAAGTAAAGGGGTTGTTCGGAAGTGCGAAGTCATAGAGCTGGGACAAAAAGAAAGATCGCTTCCCTTTCTGTTTTATACACCAAACTATTAATAGGGGAGGGAGATGCGGAGGGAGACAGAGAGAGAGAGAGAGAGAGAGAGAATTTTACTCATTTATGTGAACATGAAGGTTTGGTAAAACATTATTGGGGAACTCAGTCATACATAGCATAATTCCAGTTTTTATCTCTGTGATTTTGGGGCAAACTAATTTTCCTGAGTGTCAGTTTCCTTGTTCCTAAGACAGTAGACAATGACAGTACATATCTTACTTATGAATTAATTCATGTAAAATATATAGAAACAGGACAAAGGAAAGTGTTTAATAAACATTAGCTATTATTTTTATGTCTGTACCTAAAGAATAATTTTTTCCTCATGCCTTTTGTAGTAAACAAGCACTAAAATGGATAGTCCTTGGGGTCTAAGTAATTTTGGAATCTTAATGAGCAACAGGAAAGTATTTAAAAGTCAATCACTCTATTTGCATAGTCATCAATTTCCTTTAGAAAGATCGGCCCTCCCAGGAATTTATATCAGCCGATCAATTTCAGTTATTTTCCACTTGCACAGCAAGGGTGGGAACTTTTAAAGAAGAAAATGGTCCAAGCAGCTGCTCTGCAGCCTTCCTTCGGCTCTGTTCGTTTTCTTCGTGCAAGGCCATGAGCTCACCTACCCTGGCCTTGGCTCCAACGCTGCGGCACTGCTGGGTTCCTGTGCTTGCCTTTCAGAGAAAACCTGTGTCTTGCTCGGCTGGTAGCGACTCTCCCGGAGCTGACACTTCCGGATAATCCTGGGTGGCTTAGTTCCTCCAGGTTAGTTTTCATGTCTGCACGCCTCAGGACTCGATATGATCCCTACAGCAGAACCTGGAGCAGAGACACCTTAGAACCAGGTCATCTGGCTTCACATTTTGACACTACTGTTTACTGTATTCTTGAATTGGAGGGCGTTATGCATTCTTTTTGTTTGTTCTTCCCTTGCTAAAATCGGGTTTGAAGCTGTGTCTATCTCAGGTGGTCAATATGGAGATTAAATGGATTAATTTATTTAAACAAATGGGCTGGCCAAATAGTTCAGCAGATTAAAGTGCCTGCAAGCAGGCACAGGGGCTGGGAGTTCGATCCCTGGGCCTGCTGTGCCAACCCCACCCCCAGGGCACGCTGAGACAGCAGTTGAGTCTGGGCGTGGTGGTTTGTGCCTGTAATCCCAGCACCTGGGGGGCTGTAAACAGAAGAATCACTACGAGTCCAGTCTAGTAGTGAGACCCTGAACACCCTATAGATCCTTCCCTAAAATAAAAAAAAAGAAAGAAAGAAAAGAAAAAGAAACCCAAACAACAACAACCCCCCCCTAAATATTAGGAGCTGCGACTGTTGTCTAACAGAATCGTGGCTGCCCTTTACTTGTTAATGCTTCATTCTGTACCACAAACTTTATGAAGTCTGCACTCTTGTCTGGTCCTTGAACTCTGTACGACCAAGTAAAAATATTCATTGATAAAACAAGAGTAATGACTGTGAGACTTACAGTACAGGAACTCTATTTTATTTGTATACAGTGCCTCCAGCAGGCCCGGGTCATTATTTATGCTCATAAATGTTGGATGAATGAATGAAGACACATTCTCCCCCGAGCAGTCTCGGCACTTCTCGCTGCCTTCCCTGCAGTGAGTCGCCAGCTCCTTGGTGCTCCTGCCTGGTTCTTTGCCTACAGACTTATGTGCAAGTTCCTGTATTTTTCTTGTTTGCGCTTCTCTTTCCTTAACCTGTTTTTGAACTCTTTGAAGACGTGGTCTGGTGCTTATCCTGTATTCCTTCAGTACTCTGCGCTGCTTGGGTGTCACATTCGTTTGCTGGAACATGAAACTAAACAAGCAGTGGCTTTGCTCAAGTGTGGCCTGGAACACAGTGAGAACCTCATTGTCCCCTGAATTCCTGGATCTATCATCACTTTATTCCATAAAGCTTTTAAATATCAGCTTCCTAACTATGTACACAGAGCTAAGTAGCCAATCTTGGAATATAATCCAGAGCTTGTTTTCTATTTGCTCTGAACTCTATCATCTATTATTCAGAAAGTATATACTGTCTTTGTCTTCTCTTCTTCACACTGCTTGGGAGCTTATTTTAAAGAGGTCAAATATTTTATCCTAATTTAAGCTACTGAACTTTCTTACTAGTCCCTAGAGGTACCAGGCCAGCTTGTCATAATATGGGCAGTGAGATCACTTCGAATCAGTAGCATCTCAGAAATGCGTGTTTGGGCCGCATCTGGGTGTTGTTTGTGTTTTTATTTCAACAGCATTCGTGTTAGGGCAAGAGCACACATTCTTTTCCTGGTTTGTTAATTCTGTCAAAATGTCATTCTTGTCAAAGTGTGTACAGAGGTCCACACTAGATGTAAAAAATGTAGCCTTGTAGAAAATTTGCTGTTAATAAGATTTAGCTTTTGCAGCCAAGATCCTTCCCTTATAAGCATTTTGGTTTTTGTCATATCTCAGCATGAATACCTTTAAGAGTGTTTGCCTTTCGTAAAGGAATTAGTTTGTTAAAATATCACCGTACACCTACTTATTAGGCATTAAGATTATCCCCAAACTCTGCCAGAACTCTAAGGGTCACATAGATTTGTGTATGCCTAGCTAATGAGTTAGACTCATTTAAAAAATTCATTTGTCATGCTTATTAGAATGAACCTATATTCCTTTATTACCCAGTACAAATCCTTTGCACATCAAGCCCAGAGCAGAAAATTTAAATTGCATGAAACTTTGATCTCCTTCTTCATTAATCACACTAGATAATTATACACAAGTGTCAGCCTTCATTTAATGGTAGGTGCTTTCTGACCCTCGATGTAATACTGAATATTTGCTGTGTACACTTTAAAAGAAGTTGAGATGTGTACAGTGCAAATCATATCCCTTTCATTTATGCCATAGATATAAAATTCTACCTGCACTGTACTTAGGGATGATTTTAATTAGAAATATCTGACAGCTAATCCACTGATAATGAGTTTAAGAGCTTCAATGAACAAAAGGATAAAAAGGGTAAAAATAGGTCAAATTAATTTTTACTAAATTAAATATTCATCTATATCATGTTTTAAGACTTTAATTTAAATTTCTTTGTTTAGATTGGTTAATTTGCTACCTAACATAAATAACCACATAGGATGACTCTACTTGTTTAAATAGCATCGCACCAGTGAAGTGTGTGGCAGGTGATGGTCGTCTGGGAAGGGCTGCGTGGCCTCCACCAGGAAATGCCCATGAAGCTAAGGGGACCCCGGAGTGAGGAAGCCGCAACACGCTGATGCCCCTTGGTGGAATGTGGCCTTCCACCCTCGTTAACTTTTCATCAGTTACCCCCAAACGAATAAGGGCCGCTCAGCATAACATGACATATGACGTGTGCCTACATGTGCTTTAGTAATTGTTTTGTTTCTCCAGGAATGCTGGAAATAGAACTTCATTACTGATATTAAAGATGCACCCATAACTCCATACTAACCTAATATTTAGATTAGTATGGAAGCAAGGGTTTAGAGTGAAAAGAAGGCTAAAAAGTTAATTCCAGTCAGTAAATTTAGAATTGATTAATAGAATTTCATTATTTTTTGGGGGGGGTACTGGTTTATTATTATTTTAATGTTCTTGACTCAGATATCCAGTGTGCCAGTACATAGCACAGAAGCTGGCCTTATCTTTAATTAGCATAAGTCTTATAGTTATGCATTAATTAAAGAATTAAGTACTGACCATTAACATTTAAAAAATTGTTTTTGAGACAGCATCTCTCTTCATATTCCAGGCTGGACTTGGAGTCACTATGTAGCCCAAGTTGGCTTTGAACTCAAGGTGATCCTCTTGCTTCAGCCTCCTGAGTGCTGGGGTTGGAGGTGTGTGCCACCACAGAGGGCCCATTAACTATTTGTGGGTCACTGTATGGGGTCCTGGGATTACACAGACAGAAGAAAAGTCCTCCTCCCAAGGAGCCCATGGATTATCAGGAAAGTGAGATTAGCAAAGCATCAACTTCATTAGCATGACCTCCTTTGAGCACTGCACAAACTCAGTAAGATGCCCCCAGTGATAGAGGGGAAGCAAGGGCAGGACCCCAGGGGCCTGGATTACGGAGGAAAATCTGAAAGAATAAGTTTGCTCAACAGGAGACAATGAAAGAGAAAAGAGTCCTAGAAAGGGGGACCAGCATGGTAAAGTGGGAAGACATCGGCTCACAGGGCGTCCTGGAGAGTGGCTCTGGCTTTGGGGTGAGAACGCAGAGAGGGGGAGCAAGCCAACAAGGGCTGGACGGCAAGGCACCTGTGGTGAATGCAGAAGTTTAATTTTATTCTTGACAGCAGCCCACAGTCCTTGAACCGGTCCAGGCAGGGCAGCGATGTTGTTTAGGTTTGTGCCAGAAAGCCCACTCTTCCAAAGCAGTTCTAGAAGGATCCCAGGCTCGGCAGTGGCTCCAGTGTTTACCTAAGAAATGATACAGTGGCGAACAAACAGAGGAGCAGTGAGGTGGAAAAGAGGGAAGGGGCTGGAGAGCTTAAGAACGGACAAAATAATTACGTGTACCCATGTCGATGGCATTCAACCCAAGTGGGAAGGGACTAACTGGATTTTTCTCCCTCTGTCTATTTTTCCTGATTTCTGGAAAACAGAGTTTCATTCAAATAAGTAGAAATAGTGCTAGAGGAGTAACTTGGCAAAAATTAAGAAGAAAAAAAGAGACTGTTATAAAGATCCTTCTCAAGGACTGAGAGTATTATAAGAATGTTTTTCCTCATCTGAGAACTGCTTTGGTGTTCCTAAATAATCCACTGGACCTGTAGAGCACTGCTGGTGTTTTAGCCTGTCCAGAGATTTTGTAAACAATAGTCCTTTTGGGTTTATATGACAGCATCCTTTTTTATAATGGAATAAGAAGTGAGTAATATACACAACTAAAATGGAGCCTAAGTGAATGCTTTGTGATGCAGGGGAATCTTCCTGCTTCCACCTGTGCTCCTGCTCCGTGGTTCTCTCGCTCCGGCAGCCGGGTGTCAGCAGGGGCATGCTGAGCAGGGTGTGGCGCTTCTTTTCAGCACAGCTGGGCTCTCCTGAGCTGCAGGAGCTGTCCCGAGACCTTCAGTGTATTCACCGCAAGTAGTGGCTGGAGCTTGCAGTCCCTCTTTGCTGTAAATGAGAGCCTTGGTTTGCACAAATCCCTTACAGCTTGGGGCTGAGTTCTCTTAATGCTGTCATGCTTTTCTCCTTGGTTTTCCCTGAGATGAGGGTTACCTACTAGTAAAATAATTTGTAGAGGTTATCTTGTGACTGCGATCCTCCCAAAGGCACTGCTGGAGGTGTCTTCTTGGTTATGGAGCTATTATAGTCCAGTGGCTTTGGTTGGAGGGAGCTGAGTGGCAGCCAGGCTGCCTGGAACTTGCATATTTTGAGCATCGTATTTGAAAACCCCGAAGGCACTGATTACCACTTCATTTGATACAGTGCTGCCACTGGGTTTTTTTAATCAGTACAGAGTTCCCAGACAAAAGCACAATGTAGCCACATGCTTCTGTTTGCAAAAAAAATTGTTCACAAACAATGGCATTTGTGAACTGAGGCACCACTGCCTTAAGAAAGCTTGCAAGTCTTAATATAGTTTCTCTGTCCACTATTGTCCTGACAGCCCAGCTCCTCACAGATTCTGGCTTACCTTTGTTTACAAACTCTCCTAGAACACTTATTAGTTTTCTCCTTTTTGCTCATGAATAGCACTGAGGAACCATCATTAAAATCTCATTTCCAACTACTGTCATGGGTAGGTCGTAAACAGACCAAACTGCTGCAAAAGCTCTTCATCAGAAAGCTGAGCTTTGAAACAACTAGTAAGAGGCCGGGGAATATCTTGGGCTGTGGGGACGCTCACAGATTGTGCTGATGGGACATCTAAAGCCAAGGCCCTTAGGAGCTTTAGGTGTGTCACACTGCTGTGAAGAATATGGATGCAGCCACGGACACAGTGCCTCGACAATAGGCTGAGGATTATGTGTCCAAAGGGGCTGCCTTGGAAAAATCCTCCGAGCCCAGATGCTAAGAGATTGATCCACCAGAGAATACCCTGCAAGAGATCACTTTGACAGTATGGGAAAACTGAAGCAACTGAAATTGGCAGAGGCAGTGGCAAAAAAAAGGGACTTTGCTTTCGTCACCTTTGATAAGCATGACTCCAAGGAGAAGAGTGACATTCTGAAATTCCAGACTGTGACTGTCCATGACCATGAAGTAAGAAAAGCCTCATTAAAGCAAGAGATTGCTACTGCTTCAGCTGCTCAAAATATCCAGGTGGTTCTAGAAACAGTAGTAGAAGTTGTGAAGGTGGTTTTGATGGTAGTGACAACACTGATTGTGGGAGAATCTTCAGTGGTCATGATGGCTTTGGTGGCAGCTACGGTAGTAGTGGCATTGGTGGTAGTAGGGGTGCCTACAGCAGATTTGTTAATGATGTGAGAATTTTGGAGGATAGAAGCTGCAATGACTGGGGGAAATCATGACAGTCAGTCTTCAAGGTTTGGATCCATGAAAGGAAGAAACTTTGGAGGCAGAAGCTGTGGTGCATATTTTGTCAAACTGTGAAACATGAAGATTATGACAGGACGTACAGTGACAGCAGCTAATGACAGTGGTAGAATTTCTTAACTATGGTCAGAAAACAAAACTTACTAGAGAGGAGAATCAGAAAAATGCTGGGGAAGTATAGGTTACAGAAGCTTCATGATCCCTGCCTGACACAGGGGTAGCGGGGCTTACCTGCTGTAAGACATGCTGTAGAAAATAGTCATGTTCTCTCTACATGCCAAAAAATAAAACTAGACCCAGATCTATTGCCATGCACTAAGCTAAAGTCAAAATGGATTAAAGATCTAAACATTAAAACAGAAACACTA
>NDGN011471956.1:0-11192 GCA_002564285.1 Tympanoctomys barrerae | reverse complement strand
TTTATATACCTCGTTTTTATACTTTTCTGCTGGATGGTTAAGACCAAGATATAGCAAGACCCACATACCAAGAAATGTAACTTTTGTATCTGATAAGGTCAGCCTCTGTCCCTTGTTCTTAATGATCATCCAGATTGGGGCGCCAGTGACTGTTCCTGGCTCTCTCACCACTTCCTGTTCATCTCCCTCCAGGATGATCCACTCACAAACCTGAACACAGCCTTCGATGTGGCAGAGAAGTACCTGGATATCCCCAAGATGCTGGATGCAGAAGGTAAAGAAAGGCATCATCCTTTTGGAGTTCCCAGCTTGGTCCCCTTGCCCCCGCCCCCAGCAACCATGAAGGGAAAGAGCCGCTCTTCTGGGCCTCATCGGCAGAGCCTGGGGGGTCACCTGCCAGTCAGAGATTCTGGGGCTCCCCATGGTTCAGAGGGAGAGAGGTGCTGCTAATGGATATCACACCTTTCTTTGGGCCGATTTGGCATGGATAGCTTGCAGGTGGCTGCCGTCTTTGTCTTGGGTTAGGATAGTGAGTGTGGAGATAGGGTAGAGTGTTGCCTTTTGTCTAACTCCTGCCTTCAGTTTGGGGTGAGAGGTCCTCTGGCTGGGAGGGTGCTCTGTGGGCTGTGGGCTGTGGGCTGTGGGCTGGGTGTGGTGTTTACTCTGGGTGCCTTCTGAGTGTGACACTGGGTTTGCATCCTTTTCCTCCAGGCACCAGAGAACTGGCTTGGCCTTTGTTAGCAGTTTCCAGCTTGGACCCTCCTGCTCAGCAGATGCCAGCCAGCAGGGTGGCTCCCACGTGGAGAGCCTTTGCATGCTGGTCCCTGCTGGCTGGGCAGTCTGGGTGGGGATAAGTTCAGGGGTTGATACAAGAATTTCCCTGCCAGCCAGGCATGGTGGCACATGCCTGTAATCCCAACCCTGGGAGGCTAAGGCAGGAGGATTGTTGCAAGTGAAGACCAGCCTGGGCTACAAAGTGAGCTCAAGGCAAGCCTGGACTGCATAGCCAGACCCTGACTTAAAAAGAATATCCTTGCCAAAAGTGTGGTCCTGGGCCAGAAACTCGGCTCTTTCTGATGAAACCCAGCCTTATACCTGTCACCATGTGCAGCAGGTCCAGTGAGGTCAACAGAGGTTCTCGGGGAAGGGAGGTGTAGGAGCCCAAGGGCGTCAAGGCTGGCTCAGTCCAGGTCTTCCGTCCTCGCTTCTGCCCTGGCACCACAGCTGCCTGCCCGTGAGCCCCTCAGGGCTTGCTGCTCAGGCACCTTTTGAAATGTACATGCTTTGTTAAGGCCCTGGGCTGGCTCCCTGCCCACAGCCATGAGCTCCTCCCCAGCAGTGGCATCTTAAATTTGAAAATGTCACCAGGAAGATTTTCAAACATGCACAAAAAGCAAAAAGAACTGAGAATGAGAATGAACTTCACATACCCATCCTTTAGATGTAACAGTTATTGAGATTTTGTCGCTTCTTCGTTTTGATTTGTTGAAGTATATTAAACTGAATCTCAGCTGTCCCATGTCAACACTGCCTACTTCAGGATACACGCCTTCAAGTTACAGGTCTTTTTTTAGACAACCACAAAAGAGCTTTCACACCTGGCACGTGGATATTAATTCCTTGAAGCATCTGTTGCCTGGTTCATAATCAGATTTTCCCAGCTATCTAAAAAATGTCTCTGAGAGGTGGTTTGTTAGAATCAGAGGCAGAAAGTCTAGCCCGGGGTGTGTGGTATGAAGAGCTTGTAGTTCCCCTCTGATCTGCAGCCCTCCACTCCTCCACCTTCTGTGGTCCTGGGGGTTGAAGCCTGGATCTTCATGCTGAGCTACATTGCCGTCTTCTAACTTTGAGACAAGGTCTCCCTGTGTCACTGTGTTGACCTGAGCTTGTAATCCTGGCTTCTGTTGAGCACGTGGCAGAACCAGGCCTGCTGTCCTATGGACGATTCCTCACTCTCGGCTCATCCTGTCGCCCCTGTAGTGAGCCTTTCATTCTTCCTCCCATGTTCTTTTTTCTGCCTTTTTGAGACAGGATCTCACCATGTAGTTCAACCATGTAGTTCAGGCTGGCCCAAAACCTCCTTTGTAGTGAAAGCTGGCCTGAAACTCGGAGTGGTCCCCTGCCTCAGCCAGTGCTGGGGTTATAGGCCGGCGCCACCACACCGGGCCCACATTCTTGCTGGCTGGCGCTGTCTCTGGCATCCGTAGGGTGCTGAGTCTTTTCGAGTGGCGTTGGGAGGTGTGCCCATGCCCCCTGCTGGCTCTAACACTGTATTCTTCTGACAGACATCGTTGGAACTGCTCGGCCAGATGAGAAAGCCATCATGACTTACGTGTCCAGCTTCTATCACGCCTTCTCTGGAGCCCAGAAGGTACCTGGGGGCCCCTGCTCCCCTCATGCTGGACTCCACACCGTGCCTCCTGCCCCTGTGCCCACCCGCCTCTGCCTGGTAGTGGGCATCTAGTTGGCCCGGTCTCGTGGGTAGAGTTAGCCCTGGTTCTGGAGTGGTGTGTTGTTCTTGCTTGGCTCTTGCCCTACCCCATACCTCGTCTCTCTCTGTCCCTGTCTCTGTCTCTGTCTCTCTCTCTCTGTCTCTCTCTCTCTTTCTTTCTGCTTCTGTCACTCAGAACACTGTGCAAGAGCTCCCTCCTCTCAGCACTGCCTCTTGGCAGAGGCAGGAAGGGCTGTGGGTGAGAACAGCCGTGTGGTCCTCACTCAGGGACAGCTGCAGCCCCTGCAGGTCACCTCTCCCTTGACAGCAGCAGGAGGCTTGTCTGGAAGAGGCACTTTGGAGCAGCATCGCCTGTCTCTGTGGCCCCATCCCTTGCACAGGTGTCATAAATCCGGCCCTTTCTCCCCACTCAGGGAGCAGCTGATTTAAGTGTGTCCCTGGAGGCCGCTGTACTCCACACAGGCACAACCCTTGGTGTGGGAGAGAGGAGCAGGGTGGCCTGAGCACCTTTAGGTGTGCTGGCCAAGGTCTGCAGAGGCTGGTGTCCAGATAGGTGGGTTTTGCACCGCACAAGCCCCGTTCACTCCCAGACATGGGAGCTCTGAGCGTTTCCTGCACAAGCATAGCTTGGGGAGGAGAGGCCCTACCCGAGACACCACAGGCAGGATCCCAGTACGTGCAGGGTGGCCCTGACCACAGCCCTGGCCCATGGGCCTGTCTCGTGCTCTGCATGGTGCTGAGTGATGTGTCTTGAAGCGCGTGTGGGGCACCTCGCCCCAGCCTCCCGCCCGTCTCCGTCTCTCCTTGTTGCCTCCTCTGCTGCCTGTGTCACACTCTCGCTGCCCACCACGGCCGTGCAGATTTGCTCTGTGCTGCGCTGCTACTTGCTCCTCTCAACCTCTTCTCCTTCTCTGTGCAGATGTGTAGGCACGCTAAGGCCGGATGGGACGGCCATGTGACCTAGTTTCAATTCCCTGCCACGCCTAAGGTGAGCTCTCCCTCCACCTCGCCCACTCTCCCTGCCGCCTCCGTCCTCCAGGGGCGCCCCATAGCCGGCCTGGGATGAGAGGAGGGGTCGAGGCCCTGCCTTGCGAGGGACGGGACGCTCTCTGAGCCCTGGCCAGGACACTTGAAGATGCCAGAGAACGTGGCCTATGAGCCACAGTGCACCAGGCAGAGTAGGCTCCAGGGATAAGACGGAAGTGGCAGCCACAGCCTCTTACCCCAAACCAGCACCACATACCTCTGTCCTACACAGCACAGGTCTTGGCTGTGCCTCCTGGTCGCCCCCTCCAGCAGCCAGGACCCCTCACTGTTTCCCTACTTCCCGCCTGGGCAAGGCCATTTCCCCAAGTTCAGCCAGCAGCCAGGCCACAGAGTATTCCTGCCTTGTCCCTTGTGGCCAGGCCTGCCGTGGGTAGCTATGCAGGTTGAATGTGTAAGAATGCCATGCATGTGCCGAGGATGGTGGAGACAGAATATGTATGACTAAAATCATACTGGAGGGGTCCAGGAAGATGGCTCAGTAGAGTAAGTGCATCCCTGGCAAGTGCAACGGCCTGAGTTCAATCCCTGGCTCCACCAATAAATAAATAAATAAATAAATAAATAAATAAATAAATAAATAAAATTATACTGGAGCCAGCAGGACAAATGTCTCCTAACCAGATCAGCATGACATTTCTGTTTTGCCTTGGGGAAGAGGCACCTTTAGAAAAAGCTGCAGAACCACACCAGATGGGCCAGCAGTGGCCCTGCTCCTTGCTTGGGTGGGGACCCAGGACCCTCTCATCACTAGGGCAGAGCAGTCCCTCCCAGAGGCTCCTTCCCAGACATCCCAGTCCCGGGAGCCCCTTCCAGCCCTAGGGTTGCTGTTTGCAAAACCACCCCCCAACCCCCCACCCCACCTCCGTCCCACTGGCCTCTGCTGCTCCCTCTTTCACTTTCCCTGACTCACCCCCCTCCAGGCTGTGAGTGGTGGCTCTCCCTGTCCCTCTCCCGGTTGGGTCCCAGCCTGATGACCGTGCAGCCTGCGTCCCTGGCAGCCTTGGCCCTGCTGTAGCCTTTCCCCACTCCGCCTTGCCTGCCCTTTCTCTCCCTCCTCCTTCCCTTCTCCATCAGGGCTCCATCCTGGGCTTCATGCCTCTTGGCGCTGGCCTTGCCCGTCTTGAAGCATCTCTATTTCCTGGCTGGTGATGGTGCTCAGAAGCGTGTGCTGGGTGCGTGTGGCATGTGCGTGTGGCACGCGTGGGTGGCAGCCTGCCCTCCCGCCTCCTCCGTGCCCTCTTCCCTTTCACTCATTGCTGTTGCAACCATTTCACGCTTCTTCTGTCCACGTCTGAAGATGAGGTTGCTATCTGGGGAGCTGGGGGGGTCCCCTTGAATCCTGGGCACCTCCACACACTGCTGAGGCATAGACTTGGAGCTCAGCAGGCAGGGTGAGGGGAGAAAGAGGAGGGGGGAAGGGTCCTCATGCCTTGACTGCCCTGCCTGGCATGGTGGGGAATCTGCCAGAGCCCATGCCCAGAGCCCTCCCTCCCCGCCACCATCTTTCCTTGGTTAAACCATGAGTGGTGGACTTAGGGGAAGGCTGGCATCCTAATGCTGTGCGAGTTTGTCGATTGGCTTTCCTTGCTGCATGAGAGCCCATTTCTAGGTGACAGGCTGGTTTAGATTATGAATCTACCTGCTGTCATCTGTCTTCTCTTCTCCGGGGATTTAGAGTGGGTGGAGAGTGTTGGGCTTTGAAAGGTCACGGTCTGCTGGGAAGTGTATCTGGGGAGCACCCTCAAAGGCCCGAACCTGAGCGCAGAGTGCGGTGCTGGCTGCGTTAGGGTGGATGGTGCTGTACCCGTCCTTTGCCGGCCCATCAGCCACTGGACCCAGGGCTGTGACCCTTCTAAGGAGAAGAACCCTGTTCCTGCCCTCGGAATCCGTGGTCTCTCTGGGAAAGCCCAAGAAACAACAGGCAGCAAGTCCAGGCAATGGCTGTTCTGCTTTATGTCTGAGTGGGGACCAGGTGTGGCTACAGGGCCCTGGGGACTTTCCTTGAGCAGCACCACTTGAACTTGGGTGTCAGAGTGCAGTAGGGTCCCCTGGAAGGCTCAGCATGGCTTGAAGGGTAACCACACTGTACAGAAGCTTTGAGCTGGGAGGGATCAGAGCCCAAGAAGGACTGGTTAGCACTGCCTGGGCTGCTGCAGAAAACCAAGGTGCGGTCAGAGAGAGGGACAGTATCACCCTGCCCTGCCTCCTGGGCCGGGTCCCATGGACCAGGGGCCTCGTCAGCAGCAACACCCAGCTTGGTGCAAGCTTGGAGCCTGGGGAGAGACTGGCAGCAGCTGTGGGAGGAAGGAAATGGGCAGTTCTGGCTAGGTTGGGAAATTTTTGACCGAAAATGTCACTGATAAGAGCCTCGTGGTTTGCGTGTAAATCTGGGGGTTGCGGTTTGTCCCTTGGCCATGTTTGGGTGCTTGGTGTCACTGTAATTGATGAGGGTTCTTTTCTGTATCAGCTCATTTGGAGCTAATTACAAAGGTAGCAGCAAGGTACTCCAGGGATAAGAGTCTATAACTTTGAAAAATGACATGAAAATGGTTTAATAGAAAACCAAACATACATAATTACGATGTATCATGATACCAATGAACATAAGTCACACAGAAAAGTTGAGATACAAAGGGTTGGGTGGTGAACACAGCCAGCCAGCACCTCTCCAGCTTTCTACAGACTCTTCCCTTGACTTGTGGCTGTGCTTAGATCCTGTTACCCATGTGTTCTGCCTGCCTCAGGAGGGGCCGGACAGCCTGGCTCCTGTACGGGTCCAGAGTGGCCCTTCTGCCCTCGCAAGAATAAACCCTTGTGGGGCTCACCCCGGTTTCCTCTAAGTCCCTTCCATTCCTGCCTTTCTCCTTTCTCTCTGGTACATCTTTTCTGCCCAGAATTGGGTCTCCCACCTGAGCCATAAAAAATAGTGAGACCATGTCCCAGGTAGATGGGGGGGAGAGGAGAGGAAGAGAGGAGAGGAGAGGAGAGGAGAGGAGAGGAGAGGAGAGGAGAGGAGAGGAGAGGAGAGGAGAGGAGAGGAGAGGAGAGGAGAGGAGAGGAGAGGAGAGGAGAGGAGAGGAGAGGAGAGGGCCAGTGAGATAGCTTAGCGGTCTAAAGCGCCTGCTTAGGCAAGTGTGTAGGGACTGCAGTTCTCTCTCTGGGGTGGGTTAGCTCTCATGTACTGGTCCTAAGTGCCCCACAGTGCAAGGGGTGTTTTGTAGCCTTGTGGATCAAAAGAAAGCTGCCGCCAGCATCTTGCTTTTGGCACTCCACAGGGTCTTCCTGAGCCAACTTCATCTTATTTTTGGGCTGAGCTTGCTGGTGACTGAGCCCCTTTCATGAGGGACCACCAGAGAGCAAGCTTAACTCAGCTCCCCACAGCCCCTTTGGGTCCACAACCTGCCAGTGCATAGGAGGAGGGCGGCCACCAGCGGGAGGAGGGAGGGAGAGAAGGAGGGGCTAAAGACTGACTCTGCCTGATTTTTTTTGCTCTAAAAACAAAACCTGGATCCTGAAAAGCTTCCAAGAAGTGGTTGTAGACAGACAAACCCTTTATAAAGAAAACGTCTGTTCTATGTGCCACCTTATTCCCAGAGGTAGCTGTGCGGCTTATACTGGCCACTTCTCGGCGAGGCCCTCCTTATCTGAGGCTTCCCAGGAGGGCAGACTGTGACACGGGCTAAAGTAAAAGGATGCGTTGTGGTGAAAAGCTCCCAGAAGGCCCATGCTGGAATCCCCCCTCCATCTAAGGAGCCCCATGACCGTGGCAGCTCTAGGCTCCAGGGCAGGTGAGGCTCCTGAGGCCCGCAGGACTCCACACTTTGGCAGACATGGCTGCACCCAGCCACCGATCAGGTGAACTGAAGTTCACATTCAGTCTGGGGTACTTGTGCCCAAGGTCTCAGGATGTGTCCAGGACCAGCTCAGTGAAGGTGGGCTTTGGCCATCAGAGCTTATGGTGGCGGCGGCGGCAGCTGCTTCCCAGCCATGAGTGCTATCCAGGTTCTGCTCTGCTTTTGGCCCGCTTGGTGGCCACCCCACCTCCTCATGTGAGTGTCTGCTGGAGGAGAACACAGAGGCTGCCCCTGGTCCCCTGCGCTTGCCGTCATTGGAAGTGGCCCTGGGCATTTGAGTTCTGGAAGCTTTGCTGCCCCAGCCAGCTTCATGGAGACACCCGCTTGATTCCCATGACCCTGCAGTTTTTCTGCGTCCCATCTGAAAACAGACTCCTTCCTTCTTCAGAGCCTTTAGGGGTTCTCCATGGAACTCAAGAGTTCTCAGGAGAGATGACAGTCACCCAGGAGGTGTGTGTGAAGTGGCTCAGGGCCTCTCCAGAATAGTTGAGTTGGCGGGGTGGGGGGGAGGCAAGGCTGGTACGGCACATGGTGCAGGGGATCGAACTTCGGTCCCTGCGCGCTTGCCTAAGCAGGCTAAGCTTTAGACTGCTAAGCTATCTCACCAGTGCTTGCTCTCGCGCTCACTCTCTCTCTCTCTCTAATATATCTCTGTCTCTATCTCTATCTCTATCTGGGACAGGGTCTCACTATGCAGTTCAGGCTGGCCCTCAGCTTACTTTGTAGTCCAGGCTGGTCTTGATCTCAACAATCCTCCTGCCTCAGCTTCCTGAGTGCTGGGCTTACAAGTAAGTGTGTGCCAGCACGCCCAGCAGCTTGGTTTCTTAGAACTTTTCCCCCGTTCCCACTTTCTCCTCGTGGGGTCCCTGCCTGCTCTGGCACTGTGTCCTTAAGGTTAGTCTCCTGACTTTGCACTAGAGGATTTTTGGGGGGAATCTCATTCTGTCTGCTTCATGCCTTAGCACAGCTCCCCCAAAGCACGTGACCTGGTGGGTGGGCTCACATCCTACTTGGAAACTTCTTCATGGAAAAACATTGGCATCACCTTAGCTGTTCCTTCCAGTTCTGAGCCATGTTTCTTGGAAAGTTTTTCCTTACTCTAGTCTCAGGGGTCTTGCCGAAGTTGAAAGGCATTTTGTCTTGCCCATTAGCCAGAAGTGGGGCTCCCGTCTCTCCTTCCCCCACACCAGGCACCCTTCATCATTGCAGGTCTCCCTTTCCCAGGGCCCTGTAAGACATCTGTCTTTTTGCTGGCAGAACTGGAATATGTACAGGGCCACAGCTGGACTTCAGGGTCACCTACAAGAATAGATTTAGGAACGTGGAGTGCTGATGGCTGCAGAGCACAGGGTTCCCTGGGGACTCCCAGGCCTTTGTGTCTGATCACCTTTTGTCCCCTCTTTTTCCTCTCAAGTCTGAGACCTGTCTCCAGTCTCTGTTTGCCCAGCACTTGGTGCAGGCTGTGGTCTTCGCTTTTCCCAGTGGTGCCCGGGCCAGCTTTCTGGGCATCTGGCCCCTGAGTTGGTCCTTAAGGCTATATCCCTTTGTGTACTGGAGGGTTTCTCTGAAGAATTGTGGCTCAAGAGCCTTGGGAAATTCTGCAGAGATCCTAAGAGCCCCCGCTATGTGGGGGCTTCCTCCCCATGCTCCCAGCTTTGAATTCTCACATTGCCGAGATCCTGGCAAATCCAGCCTGAGGTCCTGAGCTTTAAGGTCCTGCTGCTTCCACTTCAGGGTCCTGATGGATTTCCAGGTCAGGCCACCTGTGTCTTTTGCTCTCTCCCAAAACTGAACATTTCATTTCAGCAGCCGCTGAATTAACTTCTTCCCAACATGCATGCCAGGCCTGATGCTCAGGGCCTTCTTTAGGGACCTGGGACAGTCATGAAGGCCTTTCTCCACACAGTGGCTTCATCTGGCCTATGAGACCTGGCCATGGGCTGGCAAAGAGGATGGTGGAAAAGAGAGAAGAGGAAGGTGGTTGCGAAGCTTCAGCAGTTGCTGCAGGATGGGAGAGGCTTCGTCAGCACACATGCGCCCAGGTGTCCCTGGGACTGGGGTGGCTGGTTGTGACTCTCTGTGTCTCATTGCCAGGCAGAGACAGCAGCAAATCGCATCTGCAAGGTGTTGGCCGTGAACCAGGAGAATGAGCAGCTCATGGAAGACTACGAGAAGCTGGCCAGCGATGTGGGTACCCTGGTTCTCCTGGCCTGATCCCTGCAAGGCCCTGCATACCACCCTGAGAGCAAAGGAGCCCCCATAATCTGTACTGCAGATCATCCTGGGGCGAGGTGGAGTCTGTGAGCCCCCTAAAGTTACCCTCAGGCAGTTAGCCTAGCTCTGGCCCTCTTGGAAAGTAGGGAGGTGGGTCAGAGGCTGCTCTCTGAGCTAAGGGAAGCCTCGGACATCCCTTCAGTCTGAGCACTTGGCTTTTTCATTTACCACGCGAGTGTTGAGCTGTGGAGGCCTTCCCAGCCTGGTGTGCTGCTGCTTCCACTTTGCTAAGTAGAACATCTGGCTTTTGGAGGGTCTGACCGGGAACCGTGGGTGCTGGTTCAGGTGAGCTGAGCACAGGTCCACTAGGGACAGGCTAGCATGGGCCTGACCTTGCTGCACTTGGGCTGAGGTTCTGCTTGCTTTTCCTTAAAAAAATTCATCCCTAAGCTGCTTGCCCAGGCCTCTTGGCAGATCTGTGCCCAGCATAGCGAAGCCAGTGCCTGGGCTTCTGTCCTTTAGAGCTGGGTCACTGTGGCACGTCCTGGGAGCTGGCAGAGCCCTGTTGGCTGCATCCCTGGCATGGGGGTGGTGACTGGACTGAAGCCCCGTGGCTGCCGCTTCCACTCCTCCACCTGCACCTCAGCTCGTGGAGGACGGCCCAGGCCGTGCCTGCCCCTGCTCCCTCCCCAGAAGCCAGCTGCTTCTCTTTGGGGTCAGAGTCTCATATTCTAATATTGTAGAAGACCCAGGGCAAGGACCCTGAAGAGCAGCTGTTAAACTCTGCTGTGGCATAGATGAGGAAACCGAGGCTCATGCCATTCAGGACCTAGGTCCAGAGCCCAGACCTGTTGCCTGTTGGTTGTTTTCCTGACCAGGTGGGAGAGTGACACCCCTAGTATCAGGCTGTGTGAGGCCTGTGGCTCTCCAGGAAGCACCCTAGTGTTGTACTGGGGAGACCTATCCCCCTACCCCTGGAGCATCAAGGAGGGAGGGAACCCAGCCCTCCTTTCCATCCCGCGCAGCATCCTCACCCCTGCTGCCTCTGGCCTTCCCACCCCAGCTGTTGGAGTGGATCCGACGCACCATCCCGTGGCTGGAGAACCGGGCACCCGAGAACACCATGCATGCCATGCAGCAGAAGCTGGAGGACTTTCGAGATTACCGGCGCCTGCACAAGCCGCCCAAGGTGCAAGAGAAGTGCCAGCTGGAGATCAACTTCAACACACTGCAGACCAAGCTGCGACTCAGCAACCGGCCCGCCTTCATGCCCTCCGAGGGCAGGATGGTCTCGGTGAGCACCGGGGAGCCCCAGGGAGGGAGCCCCAGCCAGGCCTGGGTTGCGGCAGGGTGTCTTTCTGCATGCACGGCCCCAGAAGTCATTGCTCCTTTCAGATTAGTGCTCAGGCTCTCGCCCAGACGCAGTGGGGCAGCCCCCTTTTCCCCCTGGCTGTTGTGGGTCAGTCCTGTCTTAGGCTCCTGAGTATCTACCCTGGACTTCCCCTGCACACAGTGAAGCAAGTTGCAAAGTTAGTTTTTACTTTTGTGGACTCCTAAGTACTTTTTAAAAAGCATAGGTACCTTTATTACCTTAAGTGATAGGTTTTTTTTTTGTTTGTTTGTTT
>NDGN011471950.1:6093-22714 GCA_002564285.1 Tympanoctomys barrerae | reverse complement strand
TGCTTTGCCAAGCTTGTTCCAAGTAGGTGCTTTAGACCACTGAGCCATCTCGCCAGCCCTTTGAGGCCAAGTCTTGCTACATTGCTCAGAGTGGCTTTGAATTTGCCATGTTCCTGCCTCAGCATCCCAAGTAGCTGGGATTACAGGTATGTAGCACCACTCCTGGCTTTAACCTCAAGGCCGCAGCTCCTAGCTGCATTTGGTTGTTCTAAAACATGCCCACAAGTTCTTTGGCTCTCTTTCTGAGAGGTGATATCTATGTGGACCTCTTTCCTTGAAGCTGAGGAGATGGTGACAATAGGTATGGCAGAAGCAGTGAAAGAGATGGTCTGGGCCCTTCAACTTCCTGGGGACACTCACCTTGTGGATAGTGTGAGGCTGCCATATCAGAGGAACGTGGGCAGCGCCAGCTGACAGCCAAGCCAGAGTCCTCTGCAGCCATGCGGGGAGCTCTGGATCAGGACCCCCGAGGGGTGGGGCTCAACCTGTCTCAGGTTTGGCTTCTAGGCCAGGACACATGGAGGGTCAAGGCGATGGGATGGGTGGGGGTGGAGGCCATGGGAGCAGCCCCAGCTCTAAGCCAGCCCTGGGAGTAGAGTACTAGGCTGTTAAGTAAGTACTAGCACTCTAATCTAATTTATACTTCCTCTGATCTTTATTATATAGCTCATTCCCAGGAGAGTGTAGCTCCCTAAAGCAGAGACATTGATCTGCACGTGTGTTGGCTGTGTCCTCAGCCCTTCTATGGTCCCCAGCGATAAATACTTACTGCATAACTGGACAGAGGGGGGATGTGGGAGGTGGGCAAATGATGGAGGGAGGTGGGACATGGATGGGAAGGAGTAGATAGAGGGAGTGAGGAAGAGAAAGCAGGATTTGGGGGGCCACTGGCCACCATTGTGGGGCCGGGTAGGTCCAGTCTGAGCCTGGTTTCCTCTTCTGAGAGCAATGGGTATGTTGAGCTTGGTTTGGGGAGTGGAAGCCCCCTAGAGAGGTCATGGGTGAACATCCAGGCCTGCAGAGTGATGCTCCCCAGCCAGGAAGACCAGTTCAGGC
Organism: Tympanoctomys barrerae; assembly: GCA_002564285.1. Classification (NCBI taxonomy): domain Eukaryota; kingdom Metazoa; phylum Chordata; class Mammalia; order Rodentia; family Octodontidae; genus Tympanoctomys; species Tympanoctomys barrerae. The sequence goes on along the minus strand of NDGN011471950.1, from coordinate 21,658 downwards.
TTTCTGACTCCTGCATGAGGCCCATGGAGACTTCCAACTTGGGGCGAGCCCTGCGAGCCCAGGGCGGAGGCTCCTGCCTGGGGCAGCCTGTCTACCGCAGCGTCCTCACTCCCTGCCTGACTTGCTGGCCGCTTGTGTGCATTTCTAGGGACTCAGGACAAGATTTACACTTGTATCCTGGGTGGAGCTCTTGCCTGCAGGCTGGCCCTGAAAAACGGATACGCAGGTGACCCAGCTGGCCAGAGCTTCCCAAGGTCCCTTCCTTCCTACTATCTGGATTCCCGTTTGCCCTCAGCATGAGCACTGCTGTTCCGGGCAACCGTGGGGTAGAGCTAGACCCAGCTGCTCATCGCCTTCACGGGAAGGCGTCCAGGCTGAGCCTCCTGGATGAAGCAGATAGCAGAGTGAGCCACATGCATGAGGTGGTGGCGGCCCCTGGGAGGCCCCCAGGGGCCACAGCGTCAATAGCATAGAGCCCGTGGGGCCTTGCAGTAGCCTGGCACTCGGGTTAGATCCTACCTGCAGCTGCAGAGAAGGCGCAGGGCTACTGGGCACACTGCCTGGGGCCCATGGGATTCTCTGCCTGGCAGAAGGTTAGTGCAAACCCTTTCTGGAATGCAAGAGGAAGGGGCTGGGGAGACCAGGGACCGGCAGTCTGGGGGCTCCTCTGGACAGGTTAGTGAGTGGGTGCTGAGTCAGTTGACGTCCCCCTTCCCTCCTGTTGGGAATCCCCTCCCCCCATCTGCTGTCTCTCACAGTCCAGGCCCACGCCTATCCTGCTGTCTGTTCCTCTACCTCCTACCTCCTGGCTGGTGTGACTCCTCAATGACCTCCTGTGGAGGAGGTGTCCCTGGGTGGCGGTGGGGTGGACATTGTCCTCGGCCCTTTCTGCAACTTCAAGCTTCTTAGTGTGTTCCTCAACCCTGGTCTTGGTCAGTTGGCCCCGGTGCCCCCTACCTCCTGGGTGTCCCACCTCACCCACCTTCTGCCTGGGATCCCCTCCCACCTTGCCCAAGACGATCCTGGTATCTGTACAGTGCTCCACTGTGTCCTCCTCGCTGTGTGCTCTGGAGTGCACCCTGAGCCCACAGCATATCCTCCACCCACTGGTAGGTCCATGTTCCGCCATCTCCATGACACTCATGCCACTGCCAGCCCTTGCTCCATGGTGGCAGAGCCTGCTGTCACTCTCCCTGCCTGCGGCAGGATGGCAGGCCAGAGCTGAGGCTACCACAGGACCCAAGGCGCTGGCAAGTGGACCTCACTGTCTCTCCTTTGCACAGGCGCCAGCCCAGCACTGATCTTTCCACCTGGCCTCGGGGTGGGCTTTCTCTGCGCCGTGCCCTGCAGCCAGTGAATCCAAGGTCCCCGTGCCCTTGCGGCTGGCCTCCTTTTCTACCTGTCTCTGTCTCCACGACTCCCCACTGAGTGTTCCCTATGCACAAGTCACCCCCGCTCCTGGGCATGCCCTGCCACTGTGTGCTTCACTGCCCAGGCTGGTGCTGTCCCATGTCCCCTTCTGGGGTGGCCCTCACTGACTCTTGACACCCCTCTGCCCTGTGTCATCCACAGAATCGCCCCTGCTCTCAGGCCAGCTTGGTCTGAGTATATTCTTTCTCACCTGATGGGGTTTGCTCCTGACACCTGGCACGTGCCAAGCACTCCTACATCTGTTGAACCTATGAAAAGTGGTACAGGAGGAGGGCTTCCTTCTGTGGGCCCTGCTGTAGTCTGGCTCTGTGGTTGTCTGAGTCCTTCATGGTGCTTCTGAGCACTGCCTCTGCTGCAGCCGACTTAGGCACTCAGATGGCTGAGAGTAGGGTGGAGTCCTCCTCCTGCCTTTGCCCCAACCCCCCTCTGTCCCCCAGGCCCACAGGAAGAGGTTCCTGTCCTCCCCATCCTACTCTGCCCAGCACAGAGAACTATGCTTCTTTCCACAGGTGGAGGGCTGCACCCTAGGGACCTCTCAGGCAAAGGCAGGGTGCTGTGAGTGCCTGATATGTTGGAGGCCCTGGGGTGCAGGCAGGGGTACAGTGACACATTATTGTCATACTGTAACTCGGAGAGCAGCACGGGCTCAAGGACTTCTGTGGTGCTCTTCTTCCTAAGGAACCGATTTGATTGCTAAACCACAAGGAGCCCGGGCTCACAGGGACTCACTCAGCAAAGCTCCCTTCCCCAACCTTCTAAAGGACCAAGGTGGAGAAGAAATGGTGTGGTGTGGGATATCCCTAACCTTTGAGCTGATGTCACAGCCATCGTCACTGACCCACAGCATGTCTTCTGATGCCAGTTCTCCATAGTGATGCTGAGGACTGCAGATCTGAAGTTCTGAGCATAAAGGAGGAACCGGGTCCTGCCAGAGGACTGGCGTGGCAGCAGTTGTTTGAAGAATGGCTCCTTTTCCCATCAAGTGTGAGGAGTCGAGACCCAGCTTCTAGGAGCCAAGACCAGCTCTAACTCCACCGGAAAAGTGGGTCTAGCAGCACAGAACGTGGGGTTCATGGGTGGGCCAGGGTAGAAGACCACACGGGACTTGGGGGATGGATAAGCCATCCCAGGTGGAAGGACATGTTAGTTTAGTTTTGTTTTTTTCTTTTGCAGAACCGGGAATTGAACTCAGGCCCTTGCGCTTGCCAGGGAAGCGCTTATTCCACTGAGCCATCTCCCTGGCCCTGAGCCATCTCCTTGGCCCCAGGTAGAAGGACAGTACAGAGACCAGGAGACTGCAGGGCTCAGCCAGGCAGAGCAGGGCTGGTGTGGGTTGGTCAGGCTTACCCCTGCATCCCGGTCGCTCCTCGCCCATCCTCTTTTCCAGGTGAAAAAACTGAGGCACAAGCCATCAGGCCACCTGCCCAGAGCTCGACACCAGGCTGAGCTCACATCCAAGCGCGTGTCCCCAGTGTCCTGCTCTGTGCTCCCAGTGCTGGCTGGTGGCTGCACAGCTGAAGCTGACTTGCCTAGCTCTGTGCAGCCATTACAGCCTGAAACTGGGGTTTCTGGTGTTTGTTTTAAATAGTCTACTGTTTAAATGCATAACTTTACATCGTTTGTTTTCTTTTTGGCACTGGGGGATGAATCTTGGATCTTAGTGTACTAAGTGCTCGCTGGATCACGGAGTGCCTCCCAGACCTAGGCAGTTTTTCTTAATGTGTAACACACATGTGAAGAAGTACATGGGTTGGGGAAAATGATTGTCACAGGGCAAGGCAGACTAGCTGGAGTGCAGCACCTCCTGCAGGCCACAGGAGACCTGGCTCTGAGACTTGAGGATCATTTTGCCTCTCTGAACCTGGCATGAATGGAAACAGGACTGTTCTTCCAGTCTGGCTTCTTTGATGCAAAAGGCATTTTCTTTAATCCATCATTCTCTTTCATACCAGTCCATTATGTGAATACCCAACAATCTGTCCACCAGCTGCTGGTGCACAGACCTATGGTCGAAGGACAGACAGACTGTGGTCTGTTGGGGGCTATTTTCACAGCTACTCTCTGCACTCACAAGCATGACTTCTGGTCAGTGCCTTTGTTCACTCCTATTGAACCTGTCCCCAGGAACTGAGCTCGTGGTGGGGCATGCCTTAGCTTGGGTTGAGGCTGCTGATTCCTTATGTGGTTGTCAGTTTGACCTTGCTGCCTGGAGCATTCCACATCTTTGTCACCATTTCAGGCTGTGAGTTTTGCCTCTGTCCTGGTGGGAGTCAGTGGTGTTGCATTGTGATTTTACTGGTTTTTTTTGAGTTGAGGTCTCACTGCTTGGTTTAGGTTGGCCTCGAGTTCACTATGTAGCCTGTCTGGTCTTGAACTCATGGCGATGCTCTTGTCTCAGCCTACCACGTGCTGGGATTATAGGCATGCACCACCATGCCCAGCTAAACACTTATGTTTAAGGGTCTCATGTATCCTTTTCATGAAAAGTGAGTCTATTTCAATTTCTATTAGATTTCTCTCATTGATAAGTAAGATCTCTATATATCTTGGACACTAGACTGGTCCTTTGATGGGTTCTTCTCATGAATAAAATTTACTTTATGGAACTTTAGCAGCATAGCTAGACACCCCACAGTCCACGCTGCAGATAGTAGGTACTATAATTGTAAAGTAAGTGGAAGGAGAGCTAGATTGTGTTACCTCTGCATTCAGGCTAGTGTGTTAGTTGGCAGCAGCGGCAGCCTTATTGGATTAGTTAGCGAGAGGAGATAAGCACCTCTAGGCACCTTCCCTTGATGCAATCTGAAGACTGCACGCACAGTGTTAGGAAAGAAATAGCTCCTTATCTTCTGCTGTATTCATTGTCACCCAGAGACCTGGCTCTCATAGAAGTCCTTGACCTCCCATAAATATGCCAAGTGCCACCATCTTTTCAATCACAACTGTGGGGTATGGGTTCAAGGAGCGCTTGCCACAGTGAACTGACAATAAGAACAGTTGCCTGGGTGGCAGGGTGGATGGGGGAACGGGTGTGCAGAACGCACGTGAGGAGTCCCGGGGCTCCCAGTCTTGAACTGGAGAGAAGGGCCCCTGGAGGCCTGGGTAGGCTGTAACAGGCAGAATTGGCACTGTGGTGAGCGGTTGGTGTGTGGAAAGAGTGCCATCTGGAGTGACTAGGGCTTCTAAATTGGGAGGTAGAGGAGAGGTAGCAAAGATAGGACAGAAGAATGGAAGGGAGGAGGGTAGGCTGTGTGGAATTAGAAGTGTTCATGGCACCTCAAGCAGAGTCATGAGCTCATTCACTACACAAATACCCACTGAGTATGTGTAGGCTGAGGGCCAGCAGCTCCCGGGCAGGAGACCCTAGGGCCCCTGTCATCTGGGGGTTCATGGGAAAGCAAGAAGTGGCAGTGGGCTCTATATAGGCTTGGGGCTCTGGGCTGCCACTGAGTTCGGGTTGGACAGGGTGGAGCAGCAACTAAAGAGAGCTATTTGGGGGTAAGTCTAACAGGGGACGGAACGCACACCACAGCAGCTTCCAGAGCAGCATGGGAGGGCAGCCTGCATGGAAAGCCCCCAGGGAGCGAAGGAAGTGATCCAGGACACAGGAAGACGGTTTCAAAGGACACTGACACACTCATCCATGCATTCAGTCACCCTTGGCCTTTTTCATTGACAGGCCCTAGCAATCAGGGCTGGATGACAGGCTTTGGGAGGCAGTGTGTGGCTTCTATGAGACTGAGAAAAGTGGTCGGGCTACAAGATAGGAGTTCAGAGGGCTCACCTCTGCTGACCCTGCTGAGGAGGCTTCGTGCAGAGCAGGTGTGGACGGAGGCCGGGAGAAGCACCCTGACAGGGGACACAGCAAGGGTGTACAGGTGGAGCCCAGTGGTGTGTGCTGGACACAGGCAACAGGGGAGACAGCGCAAAGCTGGGCCCGCGGCAAGAGGCCCGGGGACGTGGTGATGGGACAGCAGCCCTGTGCGGACCTGCAGAGGGGTCACAGTGCTGCCTGGGCCTAAGCCCTCTTTCTCTCGCCTTGGAACTCAGTCCATGCCCACTACAAAGCTGGGCTCACGCAGCAAGAGCTGGAGAGCTAGCAGGGCACCTGGGGACGGTGTCTGCAGGGAGTTGTGACAGCAGAATAGAGGATGTGAGCGGAGGGCTAGGCCCGTGCTCTGGGTCCTGGAGAAGCAAGGGACTCCAGTGCAGCCTTACGAGGTGTGGAGGGAGCAGGCAGAATCCAACCCCTGTGTGTGGGATCCTAGAGAATAGAGGGCCTCCCTCTGCTGACCTCAGTGTCCCCTCCCAGCCAGGCCTTCCCTGTCCCCTCCTGGGCCACTCTCACCAGTCCTAGTCACTAATTTGGAGCTCAGGGTTGGGTTGAAGCCTTGGGGGGGGGGGTCAGTGTGGAACAAGACTTCAGGGTGCCAACGCATTTGTCCTTGGGCACAGCCTCTGGCGCCCCCTGCTGGCAGCTCGGCCTCAGCATCCCATGGCTCTGCCGCAGACAACCCACAGCCTGGCCACCCAGGATCCTCTCTAGGATGCAGAGCAGTGCGTGGGATCCCCAGGGAGAAGGCCTGACTCCTGATGGCTGAGTGCACTGTTTCCTCCTTCACTGGCATCTGGGAGACTCCAAAGGCCACCACTCCAGCCTTACTCACGTCACCAGTCCTGAACTATGAGCAGGAAGGGCATCATGCTGTGCCCAAGAGGCTTGTGCCCACTGTGAGTCCACCCACGGAACATTTCCCAAATGAAACATCAGACACATAGAGAAAGATCAGGTCATTAGGCATTCAAGAGGCAAAGGAGACGAGGACACGGACGGTGGAAGGAATCCCTCTGCCTCCCTCTTCATGGTGCCGTGCGAGGCACAGCCGTCTACCACCGAATGTGCTGCCCGAGCTGGGCCCAGCTGGGGCCACAGGGGCTTTGTAGGCTTCTCACTCGGTGCTCTGCCTGCCAGCTCTCAAGCGTTAAGCAGTTCTGCTCCCCTATGCCCTCCTGCCTTGATGCCCCAACCAGAAGCGCACATACTACGGGCTGAGACTTCAGAAAATGTGGGCCACACTCAACCTCTCCTCCTCTGGGCTGTGGCACAGGTATTACGGTCCCCAAGGAGAGTGCTTTGGCAGAGGCATCCTGGGTCCCGGGAGCAGCCAGGCCCAGCAAGCCCTGGAGCACCTGTGCATCTTCCTACAGCACAACCACATCATCAAGTGCTGAATGCTGTCTGTCCTCTGATGGGGACAGGTGGGGTATCCTGCCTCTGTCTCCCACCTCCAGGAGCCTCCCACCTGGAGGCTGCCCTTGTCTGTAGTTCTCCCTGTAGGGCAAGCCTCTGTGGGACCTCCTGGTTGTCTCCTTTAGATCAGGCTCCCAGTATGGGGCCCAGCGTGTCCTGGATTACTGGCCCTGTCCAGTTTTTCAGGTGTCACCAGTGGGCTGCAGCACAGTGTCTGCACAGAGCTTGGTCTCTGCTCTGCAGTGGGAAGAGGGGGCGGCAGACTGAGGGCCTGCTTCACACCCCGCTGCGTTCTTAGGGACTTCATAGAGTCACAGGAGTTCAGATTGGAACCTGGTTTTAATTGTCTCCAAAGCATACTTGCTGAAGTAGGAGAATAGAACATTTTATTTCACAGTTATTAGCTTGATTTATAACTTCTAAATATTCAGCTGTGTGGTAGGAGATCCGTCAGCACTCCTGCCTGGACCTGGCTCCACAGGGCTAACAGCACGTGACACGTGGAACACAATAAATACTGACTGGGAGAGACACAGGGACAGGCAGCAGGATGCCTGGCCTCATTCGGATGCTCAATGCATACCTGCTACTATTGTTCCCTGAGCCATGAATAGGGAGGGGGGACACAAGAGCCACAGCCTGAGGTGCTCTGTACATGAGAAGGAATGGTTTGGGGCTTCTGACCCAGGCACGTCCCTCCTTTCCTGATACGGGTATCCCAGATGTCTCCCAGCACTGCAGCAACACAGACCCCAGTAGGTAGCTTGGGAGCTGGGACCAAAGAGAGTGCTACTCCTTCCAGAAAAGCGGCAGGCTGGGAAGGGTGGAGAGGTTGGGTCCCTGGTGAGGGAAGGGCCTCGAAGGCTGCTTTTCATCTTGTATCAGAGCCCCGCAGAGCCCCTCTGTGGTGAGGCAGGGCACATGGGCATGAAAAACCCTTGCTCAGGACACAGTGGACCTGACCCCAACATGGACAGGCAGACAGGAAGGTGGATGAAGCCCGCTCTCCGGCTGGAAGTCACATAGTCCTGTCAGGAGCCATCAGTCCCCACTTGTCACCTACACAGGGCTCCAGCCAGATACTGTCTGAAGGAGCAAGGAAACCCCTCACCAAGTCCCTCTCCCTGAACAGAAGCCCCCATCCTGGCACCCAACCATGCGCCTGGCCAGCACATGACCAGAAAGCCCTACTTCAGGTTATGGTCCCTGCAGTGCCACGGGCAGGCGCAGTTGGTCAGCATGGCGGGAAGATGTCTGCACACTGCTGCAGGATGAGCTCGACCACCTGGTTCTGGAACACCATGGTCATGGGCATGCTGGTCCCCTCTGTCTCTGGCCGCAGCAGGGTAGGCCCAAATACAATGGCCATGCTCTGCACTGACATGCGGTTCTGCTCCCCGTGATCCACCACCCTGTTGGGGAGGACTGTCAGGCCTGGGGCAGGGGCCGTGGGGACCCCACCTCACATGCAGAGTGGCTGTGCTCACCGGCGCAGGTGCTGGAACAAAAGCTGCAGGGTGTCATGGTTCGGAGTGGGCAGGGAGCGCACCAGGTCCCGCACACAGCGGCTCCGCCTGGCTGGGTCCTGCAGCTCTGCAGGGGGTGAGAAATGGGGGTTGGCACAGCACAAGGGCCCCCCCCCCCCGGGCTCTGGGCACTGGCTCACTGATGGCTGCAAGGAACTGGTAGAAGTGCAAGAAGGGGAACAGCGGCTCAGGCAGCTCACGCAGGAAGAGCTTGAGCGCACCGGTGACCACGTGGACGTCATCCCACCTGCCATCGTCAAGGTCCAGGTGCTCATCTGCAGGCGGGGGAAGGTCAGACGGGCGTGGGGGTCAGAAGGGACAGAGGGGACAAGTGGGGTGGGGATGAGAAGCGGGGCAGGGGCACAGGGTGAGGGCCTCACCGTGGTCCACGTGGTAGCGCAGCTTCTGGATGGTGGCTAGGTTCCCGCTGATGCGGTACAGCCCATCGGTGTCCAGCCCTGCGGAGGCCGAGGCACTGACCCACCTGCCCCAGACCTGGGCCCTGCGCCCCACATCCCGGTCCTGGTACTGAGGGAGCCACACATACCCCGGGCCTCCACAGCGCGCACACACTGCTGCACAAAGCGTGGCACTGAGCTCTTCTCACGCGTGCACAGAGTGGCCAGCGAACAGCCAAAGACCTGATCTAGGGACAGGGAGTCAGTGCTGGGCAAGAGCCTCCCTCCCTTCTTCCTCCTCCAGGACCCCTCTCCCCTCCCGGGAGCCCCCTCCCTGTGGTACCCTTGATGTAGCCCCGCTCCCGCAGCGACTGCAATGTTGGCCGCCTCTGCAGGAACCTGCGCAGCTTCTGCCGCACACGGCTCAGGTCACTCTCCAGGGTCCCAGGGCTTGGGGAGGGAGTGGCTGTGGGGGCACACAGGTGTCAGTGGGCTGTCAGGTCCCAGCCCGCGTGTCCCCCACATCCCACCTTGCCCTGTGTACCTGCAGTGTCCTCCCTCTCTCGGAGCTTGAAGTCTGTGCTGCTTGCCACACTGTCCTCCTCTAGGGCTGGATCTATGGGCTGGAACTGTGGTCTGAGCAGGGCTGCGCCCAGCAGGCCTTGGCAGGCCTCTGCCGAGCCCCTCAGGTAGGGCCCCTACCCAGCTCTCCATCAGGATGTCCCCTCCTTAGGGGACATGTGTGCTCCTCACCCTCCCATCCGGCCTCCCTACCCCTCCCAGTCTCTCCCCTGCATCTTCTGCAGCATCTGCACACACTCCTCTAGACCTGCCTCCAACTGTCAGGTTGTTTTTCCAGCAGGAGCCAGCACACTACCAGCAGCTGCACTACCAGCACCACCTGCATCTGGACTCCTGCTTCTATCAATACAGCCCAAAGCTGAACCCAAAGTTGGCTCAGAGCTGGAGGCCATGGCCAGGCCAGTGGCCATGACAGGGGCCGCCCACCTCTACTTATGTTATCGGTGTTTCTGAACCTACAATGGTAGACTTGAATTCAGTCTTTTCTTGTTTCAGCCTGTTGGTCTGGCCTGTGGCTGGCTCTGACTATGTCTACTGTTCTTCCTCCTCCCTTGAATCAGAAATGCCCCTGTGCCTGCTCCCTCCTGCAGAGCCCTCCCAAGAGGCCACCCCAGGTGCCAGGGCTCACTGCGCCAAGCCAGGAGGCTGGGGCTCTGCCTACCCTCTCCTGGATGCCCTGCGTGATGGCCTTGTGCCAGGCGCTGATGATGTCCTCTGAGTCGTGCTGAATCAGGTACTCAGAGCCATCTCGGCTCCGCAGCTGGAGGGACACAAGTCACTGGGTCACCATGGGACTAGCATAGAGTGGGGCTCAGAAGTGGAGAAGACAGTCCCTGCCCCCTTAGGCCAGAGCCTGGTGAGCAAAGGCCCGGCCTCAGCAGGGTTCCAGAACAGCTTAGAGGGGTCTGTAGGCCGCAAGATGGGGACTGTGGGCTGCCCCAGCTTCTCCAGCCCGTGTCTCCACCATGCCCCACACTAGCTGTCCATCACTCAGTGTCTGTGAGCCAGAACTCAGAGCAAAGCTGGCACGGTGCACGGCTTACCAACTTGGGCAGCAGCCCGGCCTGTGCCTGTTACCCGAAGGGGCACAAAGCCTTCTAAGACAACAGCCATCATTTCTGGCAGTTCTCTCGGAATATGGCCAGCTCACACCTGCCGGTCTGCCATGACAAGGCACATGTCATAAGTGGGTGCCTGTGATCTGTGGCTCTGCAAGACCTCCTGGACCCTATGAAGCTATCCAGCCTTGTGATAGAGGCTTTCAGGCTCTTTCTGCAGGAAAGCCCTAGAGTCACCTACAGGTTGCCTGGAGCAGACAGAGGGACAGCTGCCACGGCAGGGAGGCAGGCTTGAACTTCCACCAGGACCACCCTTTCCAACCCATACAGTTTCCAAGGGTACTGCAGCCCTGCTGAAGAAGACAACTGGCCAGGTGTGGAGGCTGAGGCAGGAGGACTCCCACAAGTTCAAGGCCAGCCTGAACTACATAGCAAAACACTCTCTCAGAAAATCGCTCACCCCCAAAAGAAGACAACTAGGCCAGGCCTTTGGAGAAGTTTCAGTAGCAACCAGTGAGAAGCGAAGTGACAGACAACACTGTGAAGGATGCCCCAGTCTTGGAAGGACCGTGGCTCACAAAGGTGAGGTCCCAGCCCAGCCTGACACCATAGAAGGATCCAGATGATGGATCAGATGCTCAAGACATCCTGCCCTTGGGACTAGACAAAGCTCAGCAGATCATCAAGGACACCCCACTAGGGCTTTTTAAAAGAACTGTTTTTTCTGGGCTGAAATTCCAGGCCAGACTCTGCTCTCTTAGTAATAAGCTACCTGGACAGCACATCACACCCAACAGGGCAGTCTGAAACAGGGCACTGGCCTCCTCCTCTAGACACTGTGTTCTCTGAGCTACATGCTAGGAATTCCTTCAGGAACAAAGGGCAAGGAAGGCCCTGCGGCTCCCTGAAGAACTGGCTGGGGTCCCTGCCCTAGTAATTAGCTGTGCCACTGGTAGCCCTTCATCTCAGTTACTGGAGAGATGAGCTAAGTTAGTCAGCAGCCACGTGAGCACCTGACCATCACTGGCCCCTGTCCCTTTCCATCTCTAATGTGCTCTGCCTGGCCCTGGGACTTTAGCAGATTTCACCAGTTTGCCACCTAGAAGTATTTATTTATTTACTTAAGATAGGATCTTGATGTAAAGTTCAGGCTGACTGTGAACTCACTAGTAGCCAAGGCTGGCCTCAGACTCAGAGTGACCCCCCTTCTCAGCCTCCCGAGTGTGGGGCTCCAGGCATTTGCCACGGCACCACATACCATGCGTCTCTGTTGAAATCTGCTGCACAACTTTCAGGGAGGACAGAGCAGTTTGAAAAGGAGACCACAGAAAAGGGGACAGTGAGGGGCGTGGCACTGTGAGGCACTCCCTTGGGTCTTCCTTTTATTTTTTATTTTTTTGGAGACAGCCTCACTAGTTCAGGCTGGCCTTGAGCTCGCTTTGTAGTGAGTTCAGGCTGCTCTCAAACTTGTAATGCTCTTCCTGCCTTAGTGTCCTGCAAGCTGGGATTACAAGCACGTGCTACCACGCCCTGCTTAAATAATACATTTCAAAGCTTTTTTTTTTTTGATACTTGGGATCAAACTCAGGTCCTTGTGTTTGCCAGGCAGGTGCTTAAGCTGCTGAGCTATCTCCCTGGCTTTGGGTCTTCCTGTTCTTCATGCTGGGTATCCCCAAAAGCTTGTTCCTGTCCTGGTTTCTTTACTGGGGGCCCAGTGTAGTCAGAGGCTGGCTCTGGCCAGGGAGAGCAGATGGCAGAAACACTGCCCTGGGATGGGGAGCTCTGGCCTGGCCCCCACTCTCCCAGATCCTTTTCCTGGCACTGACTACAGAGAAGGCTCCTCCTCCCTGCCCACCACTCACCTCTAGCACATTCTTCTTGCTGGATTTGTCCTTGGGGGCCCAAGAAAGAGAGGCTCCCTTCAGCTCCACCGTGTATTCTGGTGTGGACAGCTTGGAAGGCTGCTGCCTCTGGCAGAAGGGAGAGGGTTGTGCAGCAGGGTTAGGGGGTCCTGGGCTCCCAAGGGCCTGCCCAGCCCCTGCTTCTGACCCGCTGGCTTTTTGGTTTTAGGGAATGACTGGGGAATCCAGTGGATCTAGGCAACAGCTTTGGGTTCCTGGACCCTAGATGTCCTGGTACTTCTTAGTCAGAAACCTACTGGCTGGCTTGTCCACTGCTGCCCACCCTGGGAGCGGGGTGCCAAGCTGGGTCTCCTCCTTCCACCCACAAGGACTGCTTCCCCCAGGTGGCTGGGACTGCCTATCATCACTCTCTCTGCTATGCCCAGCTGCTTTGCTGTGAGGGTACCGCTCTCAGCCCAGGTCAGGCCAGGCTAGATGGGGCAGTCCCTGCCAGGGCCCCGGCCTCACCAGGCCGCCTGCAGCCGAGGTCTTGGAATCCTTGAAGAAGGTCAGGACGCTGCCCTCCAACACTGACCAGGAGGTGCTCCAGTGCTTCTTCCTAGGGGTGGGCAGAGCTCAGACTTGCTTTCAGCAGAGGATGTACTGTGATTCCCCAGGGTAAGGGCATCCTTCCCAGCAGACAAGGGGTCTGAGGCAAGGCACTATCTATCTCTCAGTGTCCCTAAGACCTCATGAGAGTCCCCCGAGGACAGGGCCACCCTGCCCTCCTGGGCCAGCTCTCACCGGAGCCGCTTCCCCTTGTCTGCCGTCCGGGTGCAGTGTAGCACTCCTGCCTTGTCCAGGGTCTTGATCTAGAGAAAAGGGCAAGTGGGGCTTGGGGATGAGCCATGGCAGAGGCTAGCCTCCCCTTGTCTCCTCCTCTCTGGCTACTTGGCACTATGGAGAGGCCTGCTCCTACCCCTAGACCCCTACATGGGCCAAGTGCTGGCCCAGGGAAAGGCAGGAGGGCCCACCTTGTCTCTGCCCCAGTCCTCAAGTGGTGCCGATTAGGGCCTATATGCCCCTTCCCTTACCTTTTCTTCTGAGGGGCTGGCTGGGGCTGGAGTGCCACCATCCTGGCTGGTTTTGCGGATGCTTCGAGGGGCAGGGATGGGGACCTGGGGAGAAGGACACTGTCACAGCCGGTTCCTTCCAGGACATAGGCTCTCCCTCCCATGCTGGTTACCTGGGGCAGCTCCCACCGCACGGAGGAGTCCTGTGGCCTGTAGAAGTAGGTTTTGCCATGCTGGTCCTCCAGCTGCACCCACTGTGGGGACAGGGGATTTAAGGGTCTCTGCCCTGCACTTGAGAGGGGAAGGTCCCACCAGTAGGGGGTGGGCAACCTCCCCCCAAAGGCAGCACGGCTCTAGCTTTTGCCCTACCTGCTCTCCCGTGAAGTGGTTGGTATAGAGCGTCTGCTGTTCCGGGCCCAGGTGACACGACCAGCCAGGAGGTGGGGACAACGGGGAAGTGGGGCTTGGCTCCCCAAGGCAGCCTGCAGGGGGATAGTCCTCCTCCGGGTAACTGGACAGTGACTCAGGGTAGTCGGCCTCCGGGGTGGGGGGCTGAAGGGAGCACAGGTTCTCAGAGCCAGCACTGCCGCTGACCCGAGCCCCAGTACCAGGTGGGCCCTCAGAGGAGGCAGCAGGGTCACCCGCTGCACCCTCACTGCCCTGGTCCTTGACCCTCACCTCGGAACAGAGCCCTGGCGCCTGTCCCACCTTCACCCTCCACTCCGCCCTAGACTTCAACTCTGCGCACGGGTCCGGCCCTCTGCCCTGGGGCCGCGCCCTCACACTCCCCAGGCGCCCCGCCCCATATGTCAGCTCCACCCATTTGGCCTCACCCCTGGCCCCGGGGCCCGCCCCGCCCCGCCCCGCCCCTTCCACCCTGCCACAGACTTCATCCCCGCCCCCAGGTCCGGGTCCCCTCACCCGCCGACGCGTGGGGCTCCCGGGGTTCTGTCCAGGTTGCATGTCCGGCGCGTCCCCGGCTGCTTCTTCGTCTCCGTCGCAGGGCGCGTCCTCCCAGGCCGTCTCACCGGTCAGGGGGTTGTAGAAGAACACCCTGCGGCTCTCCTCATCCCAGTACTGGTCCCACTCGCTCTCCAGGCTCTCGCGGCTGCCCACCGAGGCGGGGGAGGCTGCCGGGCTGGCCTCGCCGGGTGGCTCCCACGTGGTGGCGCCGGTGTCGCGGTTGTAGTAGTAGTGGCGCCCGCTGCCCGTGTCAGTGTGCTCCTCCCACTCCTCGCACGCGGGATCGGGCCGGGGGGCGGCGGGTGCGCGTGGCAACGGGGTCGGAGTCCGCCCCACGTTCGCGTACACGGGGTCGGTCGGCGCTTCCACCTGCGGACAGCGACAAAGATGGGTGTAGGTCGCCGCCGCCCTGGCGTACCTGCCCCGGCCTCCTGGGGTCAGCGTCTGCTCCGCCCCCGCCGGGAATGCGGTGGGGGAGGGCAGAGGAGGAAACGTTCCTCGAAGGGGCCCCGGGAGCGCTGAGCGCGCCGTGGGTGGGCGGTCCCGCTGATTATCCATTAACACCGCTAGCAGCAACTGTGCGAGGGTGAGCGGGACTGATGGCAGGGCGGCCCTGGGTTCCCATTCCAGTCCCTGCTGCACCCCTCTGACTCCCAGCGCTCATCCCAGGGAGCCCTAGGGTCTGAACCCTTCTGGATGGGACTGGCACTTTCCATTGTGGGATTCGCAGGTGTCAACATTGACAGCTGCGCTAATGGAGATGGGAGGAGGGAGAATCCCCTTGCGCCCAGAAGAAGCGGGTGGCTGGGGTGCCCTGTCACCCCATATGCACGCCTCCCAACAAGGTCTGCTCCTTGCTGGATGCGAGGCAGAGTCCAGTCCATTGTCTTGTTCCTCACTTCCGGCCACTTCCTGAGCCCTGCCCCTCATGGTGAACTTTACACTTCGGTGGACCTGAGTTGCTGGAGGTCCCCACCCTCCGCCGGGCTTCTCCCTGGGGAAGGCGTGGGCCCGACCCATTCCCCTCACTTGCCCTTCGCATCTGCCTGGCTCCTCTTTCCCAGGACTCAGCTCAGGTGCCCCATGCCCACGCCCAAGAGACCTACTGCCTTCCATAGATAACCAGCGATTGATCGCCAGTGCGACACATAATGCCAAACACTAAAGCCCATTTCAGAACGGAAGAGCAGCTGCAGCCCGATTCCGTGTGCTTGGAAATCCTCCAAGGTGCTACAGAGGCAGGCACTGAGATACAGGGTTCTGTCCGGTTTTGTCTTTTGTGGCGCTGGAACTGGAGCCCCACGCATGCCAGGCAAGTACTCCTTCACTGCTGCAGCCCCAGCCATGGGGTTGATTTTGTCCTTTAAACTTTTGTAGCCTCTAAATTTTGTACAATAAAACTTAAAAGTTTCACAAGTTTTTTTTTTTTTTTTTTTTTTTTT
>NDGN011471935.1:0-12010 GCA_002564285.1 Tympanoctomys barrerae | reverse complement strand
TGTAACTGTCCTACTAACCTGTTTTGAAACTGTCTCATTGCTATTTCTTTCTCAATAAAATTACTTAAAAAAAAAAAAGAGGCCAGCTGCAGGCTGCCGGCCTGGAGTGATGTCCCTAACCCTGGCAGGGAACAGGCCGCTAGATCCCAAATGTCCCTGTGGGTGAAGCTGACAAGCACATTCCAGAGCAGTGTGACTGAAAGCAAACTCCAGGAAGCACCGCGAGCCTGACACGGAATCTGTTATCCAGCTGAGGTGAGGTTCCCAAATGAGACTTCGGAGAGTCTCCAACAGCCTGAGGACTTCTCAGAGAACATCCTCACTGAAGCCCGCAGGAAGAAGCAAGAGCTGACACAAGGGCACTCGGACCTGCTGATCTCCTGGGGACTCCTAGGAGGGCCCGTGGTGACACTCGGAGACCAAGAACCTGGCCCTGTCAGGTGAGAGTCCAGGGACCTGGGACGTTAGTGACCCAGGCATAGCACTGCTGCTCTAAGATCCTGAGTCAGTCTGGCGCTGGAGCTCCAGGAAGGGAATTTCTCTCCAGCCCTAGCCTGAACCAACGGGAAATGGGCAGGAAGGTGCCAGCACGCAGCCTCCAGGGATGCAAGAACTGAGCTTCATTCCCACACCTCCTCCAGTTCTGAGACAGGGTCTTCTCAGTTGCCCAGGCTGAGGCAGAACTCAGGCTCCTCCTGCCTCAGCCTTCCAGAGTGTTCGGGACTGTATGCAAGCACTACCGCGGCCAGCTTTCTGACAAGCTTTGTGATCCAGGATAGGGGAAGGCCAGGAAGATGCCTTGTAAGGTAACATGCAGGCGTTTTAGTGAACAGTCATCCTGTGGACCAAACCCCAGTGGCACGGGTGGCTTCCACCTAACAGCAGGGTCCGGGGCTGTGACTCCTTCCTGCACGGCGTTACATTTAAAGTTCTGTGAGGAAATGTAAGTTTCACTGAGCTCCCCTCCACATGTTTCTAAACGCTTGGGACAAAGTGTCCGAGCTAGCGATCCATCCAGGAGGAACAACTGGCCGTGCAAAGCCAGACATTCCTGGTTAGCAATCTAAGCACACACAGCCGGTGCAGGGGACGCAGGGGCTCACTGAGCCACTGGAAAGGTCCCACGTTCTCTCCTCCAACAGGACGTCTCAAGGGCCAGAGCAGAAGCAGCCAGCACAAGAGCAAGCCCTCGCAGTTCTCTAAGTCACCCTAAAACCATATAAATTAGATTCCTGCTTACACAGGGAGCACCACAGAGCCCGCGGGATTGAGGGGATATTGTAAAGGCTGTCTCTTGGCTCTGATGTGCCTCCTGAGATTGTCTTTAATAAAGAGAAAAGGCCACTCATTGGTCATGAGAAATTAAAACATTTAAAATACAAAAGGCAGATGGCGGGGACACTGAAGTATACATGGGATTCATCTGTCTGGTAAGAACAGCACA
Source organism: Tympanoctomys barrerae (assembly GCA_002564285.1). Classification (NCBI taxonomy): domain Eukaryota; kingdom Metazoa; phylum Chordata; class Mammalia; order Rodentia; family Octodontidae; genus Tympanoctomys; species Tympanoctomys barrerae. Next base: position 10,566 of record NDGN011471935.1, on the reverse strand, counting down.
CCTCCTGCGGTCTGCCATCAGAGGGAAGGGCGGGAGGGAGCAGGCCCAGGAGGCGCGGAGCTTCCACGGCAGCAGAGGCCACCTGGAGGGGTGCAAAGGCACAGCAACAATATTGCTGAATGTGGCATGCTGCGGTTGGAGTAAGGGTCCCCCAAAGGCCCACAAAGGCGGGAGGCAGTGGAGCCTTTAGGAGGTGGGGCCTGCTCTCACAGGGGTGTGGTCTTGAAGGTGACACCAGCACTTCTGGCCTTTCTTTCTCTGCGCCAGCCCACCAGGAGGTAAGCAGCTTTCTCAGCCATCTGCTTTGCCTCCCCCGAGGCCTGGAGGCCACATGCCGCCACCAAAGCCACCAAAAGCATGAGCAAAGTAAACCTTTCCTTCTTTTAACTTGATCGCCTCAAGGCTTTTGTTGCAACAACAGGGAGCTGAATAACACAGGGCTAGAGTCATGGATCTGAATCTGTGTCCTGCTATTCACCTGCCATAAAGCTGAAGGGTGTCACCTCAGTGCTGAGGCACCAATTATATATTTGTTATGCCAACCTGTGCCCTGAGAATTCGATGGCATTACAAATGTGAGAGCATTTGGCAAAGGACTGACCTACATCAAGATGAAGAAATTTTCCACAGAAGGTTACAGCCAGAAAGTAAAAACTTCCCAGAGATAAGACTGTCTCAAGCAAACCTGCTTGTTTTTTATGGGATGAAGACGTTCCGGCCCCACAGGCATCAAGTAAGGCCGCCCTCCCCAGCTGGGCACTCGTCACGAAAGGGCATCCTTAGCCGAGGCTGCCTTGCCTGGACCCTGCCTCTCCGTGTATGCCCATGTAGCCACTCCAAAAGGGCGAGTCATGCCAAAAAGGCGAGTTTGATGAAAACCTCTGGAATAAATGTAACACTTAGCTACAGAAGCGGCAGCCATGCTTTTGGAAAAAACAATAGTGTCATCTCCTCCTTCACACAGCCAGGCAGCTGGAGTCTACAGAAATGCGAATTCTGTCAGCCTCCAATGCAATGAAAACCACGCCTCACTGAGGTGGAAAGGCGAGGGACGAGTGAGGGAAAAGAGCAACACACCCAAATCTTAAGCAAACAGAATGCAAAGTCCAGTTTTGTGCAGCAGAAGCATGTGTGGAGAGCAGGTGGGCTTCCTTCATAGGGCACTGGGTGCATTGGGACGGACGTCACGTCACCCCTACACCCAGGGCTCTCTGCAGGGGCCCCACAACTGCGTGACCCACAGCCATGAGGTGTGGGAGCCCCTTTCCTCAGCTCACAGGCTTTTCTTCATTCTGTCTGTCTGTCTTCCCCGTGCCAAACGTCTGTCCTGAAATGGGGGTGGGGACCCACAAGCAGTGCTACTCAGGTATGTCCTGTTCTGCAGCTCAGACCCAAGCCCACTGGAACATTTACTGCTTTTTAAGCCCACCAGCTAGGCAGGCAAACAGCCAGTCAAGGCTCACTTGTCCCTCATGATATCAGTGTGAATTGCCTGAGCAATGTTTCTACTCAATTCTCTACAAGACAGGTACCACTCACGTGGCAGACACACCCACACACGTAAGTATGCGGCACACACATGTACAATTTATATGAAGCACAGGGAAAACCCAGGAACTGCAAAATTACAGTAATTCTATGGATTGCTTTCATTACTATAAAACAAAAGGCTTATCTAACATGCAACCTTTCGATCCCATCCTAAGTGGCTATTTTCTCTAAAATCAAATTACTTTTAGCTCTCAGAACAATCCTCAGTTCATCCTCAAGTAAAAGAAAGTGACCTGGATTCTAGACAGTTAGGGTGCAGCTAGGATCCCCTCCATCACTTCTCTTGGCCACAGAGGACTTGGGGAATGGGCACAGGTCAGTCCACAGAGAAGGACTGACTTTCTCTGGGAGGTGTGTGCCCTGCACCACAGACGCTGGGCCACCTGAAGAGCAAGTCAAGATCCTGCTCAGTGGGAAGAGGCACTGGGCTCCCATCTGCAAGGCCCTGGTGCTCTCAGGAGGCTTCCAGCAGGACGTGGGGGGCAGACCCTGCTGCTTCTATGGAGGAGAAAGGAAACAGAACCGCCTCCCTCCTTCCTCACTTGTTTCTCTGCACAGAATGGTCACAGGCAGAAGGCCACAAGGGGTGTATGCATAAGGACAGTCCCTGTACATCACAGGCTGAGATGTACATGAGGTGAAGCTGTAGTTGGATGGGGGCAGAGGGCTGTACTGACTCGTAAGCTTCAAAGAGCACCCTTGACACAGTCAACTCCCAGAACTGCATGGAGGGATCTAGGCTCAGCTGTGAGTGACCACTTCACAGAAGTGACAATTCCTGCTTTACCGGGGCATCCTCTAGAGGGTGCCAGGGAAGGGGCTCACTCTGCAGAGTCCATGAGAGGCGAAGCCATGTTCTCTTCTCTTCTGGAGAACGCCAGCCTGCGCTCTAGAAAGGCAGACTGTTCCGTCTAGTTCATTTTCACTTGGGGCCTACTAGAGAACTTTTAGAGGACTCTTTGATACTTCAATTTTAACAGAAAAACCTGAAATTAAAAAAGTAATTGCTTCCCAAGCCAGGTAGTCCCTTGAGCTGTTCAGCAGATTCTAGGACTTGAGAACACACTGGAGTCACTCACAAGACTCATGAAAGCAATGCTGACCCACCCTGGTGGCCAGAGGACTTGAGCCTGCTGCTGAGGGATGCTGAGAGAAGGAGACGTATGTGGCCGGGTTCACAGGATCCAGGGAAAAGAGAAGCCTGGGACCTTCCAGCTGCCCCTAGGCCTGGTGCCTGCCCCTCCCGCCCCCACCTCAGCGTCCAATGCCCAGAGCTGCATCTTCAGGGCTGCTGACTGCCCCTTCCTGACTCAGGGCTCCTCCTTCCTCGTCCTCAGCGGGGCCAACGGGGTGCTAGTGAATTAGCCTATGCCGGGCGGTCACGCCAACAAGGAATTGCTTCACACGCCACCCGAGCGCATCGCCCTCATGGCCGGCCACACTCTCCCTTCTGAATGTGCCATTTTCGGGCTGACTATGCTTTTAGGAACCAGAATAAAAAAGAAGACAGAAACTGCATGACATCCATGCGCTGAGCCTTCAGACACATCCATGCCTACCGGCCACCCATTCTAGGAGCACGCTCGGCGTTCTTGTCTGCGTTAGGAGAAGCTTCTGAATTCAACCCCCTCCACACACACATAAGTGGGTGGATCACTTACATTTTCCTATGATCTCATCTCATGTGGTCCTTTAACAGCCAAAATAATCAGGAGCAGTTTTCACCATTTAACGGCAATCATTTTAAATTCTGAAACTTAATGGCTTCAGCTGGGGCAGAATCATTCAAGGAAACCAGAGGAAAACGTCAATTATAATGCACAGCAGGTGCTGACAGTGAACTCTGCGCTGGAACCCATAAATCCATGTCTCGATGTTAGCAGTCTTATTTGTTGAGTAGAGTCAGTACCAAAGCCTTCTGCCCATCAGTTTTCCACGTGGCTGTCATTGCTCTGTGGCTGGAGAGCCATCAGGGTGCAGGCGGGCCAGGGGCACTGCCTGGCTCTTCCTCGAGAATGCGGATGCCGAGCGTGGGCTAGCGGGGCCAGCAGCCTGCAGCCCTCAGCCCTTGCCTGTGGGCCTGGGAGTCAGCTCATGACTTGCACTGATTTTCTAAATACACCTCATGGCAGCCTTACGCACCGCGCAGCAGGTGTGCGTGTCGGCCTGGGTTCGGGAGGCAGATTAACTACTAAGCCTCTCCTCCAGCCTCCTAGCACACGGGATTTTAGACTATGTGCTATCCCATCTTTCAGAAGCTCTGGTTAAATCCTGGCAGGACTTCCAACAAGGCTTTGGGATCAAACAGACCTGCACTGACCCGAATACACCAGATTTCCATTCTGAGAGTAAACACAGGCCTGAGGACACCTTGGTCTTTGGCCCGCAGACCCAGCAGTGAAGACCCTGCACCCTCAGGCACGGCGGCAGCTCTGCTTGGGGCTGCGCCGTCCATCCCACAGGCCTCAGCGGCATGCTGCTCACTGCTCTGCCTCTGTCCAGCTGTCTTGTGTTTCCTCCGCATTGTGGGGCAGCGCTCATTCCCCAGGTGCCTAGGGCGCTCACCATGTATCCCCCCGGCGTTCTTCACAGGCCTTCAAGTCCTCTGCTGTGATCCAAGTGAAGCAGCCTGCACCGGTGCCTGCCCCAGCTGGAGAAGTGGCTGAACAGGTGGGCAGGAGAGCACAGAGGAGCGCGGGCCGCTGCGCCCACAGCCCGCCCGCCTGCCGGCCTCCCGGGCAGGAGCACTGCGCGTCCACTTCCATCCGGACTGGACGGCATCACCCTTTCTTGGGGTTCGTGAAACGTGGCCGGCAGTGAGCAGGCAGCAGTGGGAGGTGCAATTCTCTGTTTCTGTCAAACGCGATCTAAAACGAGAGGCGCTGTGGCCATAAACGCGCACATCTATTCCTAAGGGGCTCATTTCCAGCTCCATTATAGCAGGTGATTATTTCCCTGCTTAACTAAGATTCCGAACCGTGTCAACAATTATCTTTGCATAAAAATACGACCCAGGGCCAGGCTTGTACAGGAGAAGAGAATTCTGTTATTCAAACATACCTGTAGAAATCCAAATATATTACTGCTTATTGACATGTAATAAGATTATGAGAAATCAGAAAGCAAGTCTCACGGCAGACTGCTCTAGTAACACACACGAGGTGCCACTCTAGCAAAGGGACTTACTAAAAGTTTATTTCGTCATGGGCGTTTGTTTGAGCAGAGCACAGTTTTCAGCCATCTACAGGCTCAATTTACATTTCTGGCATTCAGGACTGTGATGATTAATTGTACGTGTCAGTCTGGCTGGGCCACAGTGCCTCGCGACACCGAGCAGGCACAGTGTGGAAGGTGTCTGTGACTGTGTTTCTGGATCAGTGATCTGAATTAGAGATCAGCCAAGCAAAGCGGACTGGACACCCCCCAACCACCTGAAGGTCCAAAGAGAGAGAAGACGGTGGCCTGCGACGAGCAGCCAGCAACGGGAAGGGGCAATTCTGTTTCTGTCAGACTCGACCTAAAACGAGAGGCGCCGCAGCCATAAACGTGCACGTCTCCTCCTGCGCTGGCGCTGGCTGCCCCAGTCTCCAGCGTGCCCACCACATACCTGGCAGCAAGCGCCTGTACTGGGCCAGCCTCTGCCTTTCACACACTCACAACTCACTGCGCCTGTTTCCCCGCAGAACCCTCGTTACTGAGCGCTAACTCACGGGGCCTGCCTCGGTGCTTCTCTGCCCGTAGCGACTTGCCTCTCACGGGCTCTACGAGCGTCACTTCACCCTGTATCTGGCCGCCGTCTCCACAGCTATCGCAAGTGCCTGTGTGAAGGTGACGGTACTTCTGCGGCTGCATGACCTCCCATGCTCGGGGCTTCATTCTTTCTGGCAGCCCAGTGAAAGGCTCTGCGCCAGCCTGCTCTGAACCAGGGATGACACTCCACGCTGCTCTTGTGCTGCGCTCCAGCAGTTTTCATGCAAATGCTGTTTTCAGCTGGGTCTGAAGTTCCCTCCTGCTCCACCTTCGCATGCTCTGCGGACCCTGCAACCACCGTGGTGTCTGGGAGACAGTGATGAACCAGCCATAGAGGTCCCTGCAGCTGTGGCCCTACCTGCTGCCTTCTGCCACTTGCCCCGAAGGGAAGTGCTCCAAATCCCCGAGAAGCACCCTGTGAAGCTGCACTGTTCAACACTGCCTTACACATAGCTGCCCGTCAGCCGCCCCTAAGGAGGCAAGTCTCCACTGCTATGAGAGGTGCTGCCTTTGCCTCCATGCTCAACAGAGTGAACTGTGTGAGCCAGTGCCTCAACACTGTAATTTCTTAGCCCAAATATTTTGTTAAGATCAAATCTAGAACTTCAAAAGAGAAAACAGCACTTCGTGCAGTGTCCTGATGGTGGCAGGAGGAATGAGGTCCCAAGAACCCGCTCTGTTCCCTGCCCACCAGGGCAAACCCCACCCCAGAGTCCCCTGTGTCTGGTCCCCTAAGGGGGATGAGGATCCTGCCCTGGGATGGGTGGGCTTGGGCGTGGCCTCCTGGCCTAACTATGGTGGCACCCTGGCCCAGCACCAACAGTCTTCCTCATTTGGCCCAACTCTTTCCTGGCCTAACTCTTTCTGGAAGCTAACCAACTAAAAACACAAGCAAAAAGTTTCCCACCCATAACCTCTTATTAGGAAAGTACTTAGGAAGGGCTCGTTAATCCCCAGAGGGTCTGAAGCATCACCCGCCCATCTCACACTGGGCTTTCTCCTACATAATCCGCAGGAGCTGGGGCTTCCTAGAGGCATCCTGGGAGATGTGAATGAGCCTGCATAATGCTGCTGCTCATCTCCTTCCAGGGACCAGGAAGTGCTTATGACAGGAACCAGGGGCAGCGCTGCCCATGACACAGTGACTAAGGCCATCAGGTCTCCCGGGGTTGCGCAGGTAGCTCACATTTCACAGTTTACAACCAAGCTAAATGCCATTCTGTGCAAAGCTGCTAGATGAGGTGGCAGGTGACAAGGACAGATCTTGGTACACATTGCTCCTTTCTTTTAGGAAATTTATTTTCTGTAAGGACAATGATGACATTAGACCCTGGGATCCTGCTATGAGAGGGGTGTCTGCTGCACAGCACAGCCCTGGAGCAGCGATTGCTGAAGACAGCCTCAGATGTGCTCGCTCCTTTCTCCTCCTCTTCTTCATCCTCCCTCCCTCCTTCCCTCCCTCCCTCTCTCCCTCCTGGGCAGGAGCATTTCCAGCCACAAAGCACAGTAATTCTATCCACATTACTGTTAAAGCCAACACAGTCCTCAAGTGGCTCAAAGCTCCGAGTTCTGGGCGGAAGGAAGCCCCCACTGCCTGTTGCGTCACTCCTCTCCTGCAGCGGTTACCAGCAGACATGGCATTCATGCTCGACAGCGGGTGGGCTGCCGTGTGCTTGCAAAGTGGGCTTTTCACTCTCTAATTTCTACAGCGCTTTTATGGAATTCTCTTGGAGGTCAGAGCACAAGCAGAAAAGCAAGTTAGGAACCTCTTTCATGGTTTCTTCCTTGACACGAATACACTGTACTAACTGTAGGGATACAAATTCACCGATTCCACTGAATTACACTCAATTACCCCAGGTCAGTGAGCTTCAAGCAAACCAGAGGCTTAATCGGAATCATTCTGCAAAGCCTCCATTAGCCGCAACAACTATTCCTGTAGGAAACCATCAGGACACAGTGCCAGGCCAGCACACGGACGCACTTCCCGAGGGCCGCCACCATGCCACCGCTCCTCTCAGGGAGCGAGGCTGCTGCAGGCCGAGAGTGTGCTCTCTCGGGAGGAGGACTTGCAGAAGGGCGGCGTGGAGGGAGACGCCACGCGGGGTCAAGGGGTCAGGTGGCGTGTCGGCACCAAGTCTCCCTCCCGTGTGTACCCTCAAGGGTGGAGAGCTCAGAGAGCTCTGTGAATTGAGGCCACCCAACACGGACACCTGCACTGGGAAGAGGCTAGTGTCCTGAAAATAAGCCAGGTGAAGATTTGGGCTGCATGTGAAATACCGTTATTTTATATTTTAAATGTCCTTACTGTTGTGGATACAACACATGTTCCATGTCAGCAAAATTAACCACCTCGATCTCTCCGGCGCTGCCCTCTATTCGCTTCCCGGCCACCAGGAGCTAAGCGGCCTTCCTCTCCCACCTTCCTACCATGCGGCTTCTGCGTCAGAGCCAGAGGACCACAGGCTGGATCCCCGAGTGTGAGCTGAATGAAAGCTCTGCTGTTCTAACTGCGCGGCTCCGCTGGGGGACGCAGGAACAGAACGCTGCCCAGCACACCTACCGAACCCGAGCGGACCGCAGTATCCCGCTGCTCTTCCATAAACACAAAAGCAGCGTAAGCACTGACGCGGAGGACTTGCCTTGCATTTGGGTTGTGTCATTTAGTGCTGGTTCAAAGTACAGGGGAGGCCATATGGAAAGCACAGGGGACGGTGTGTAAGGCTCTACACAAACACAGCAACACTTTATTGAAAGGGATCAGGCACGTGGAGGTTTTGAAATTGGAGAAGGACTTTGGGACCAACCTCCCTATAATACTTAGCGGGGAGACTGTAGGTAGCTCCCACTCAGAAATCATATCATCTCATCGAAAATGCTTGTTACACAGGGAGTCAGTAAGGTCCCTCCTTCCTGGGAGACATTCTGAGATAGCCCAGCTGCAGTAAGAGATATAGAGACTTGGACAGCAGAGACAACTGGGTAGGTGTGTGCACGTGTACACACACACACACACACACACACACACACACACACACTGCTCTTCTCTCTGGTACATGTGAATGAGGGTGATGGTCAGAGTCGCAGGAGAAGGCACACATGCAGTACAGGTGAGATGGGTAAAGCGCCCTTGCAAGTTACAGACACTTTGAAGACCTCTAGGGAGTGAGCGAGCAACAGGCTGGGGAAGGGGCAGTGAGGAGGCAGGCAGTGAAAGACACAGGCATGCAGTTCTCACTGCTGGGCATCTGCAGAACCTTACAGAAGGTTTGCAGAAGGGAATGGATTCAGAAATGAAGATGCTGATGAAGAAGAGCTGACTGGACGCAAGAGATGGGCGGTCAGGAGACAGTCACTGTGGATGCCACCTCTGGCTCAGACATCCAGGCCACTCTGCAGAAACGCGGAGGCTGCTCTGGCTGAGAACATGAACAATGATATCCTTGCACCTACAGAGACCCGAGGGGGGCGAAAGTGGGACACAAGGTTTGGCACCTCATCTGTCACACGTCGCTGCCTCTTTGCTGTCACAACCCTTGGCTCAGATCTCCATGCAGACATGTTGATCACTTAAAGAGCTTAGACCAAGACAGGGTTAGGATGGCAACTGGTATCCATCAGAGTTGGTCTATGTTTTCTCTCTCCACCTTTTCATCGCCTACTCTTATGTTTCGTTAGAAGTCACAAATGTCCAAGCACCATGGACTTTCTGTGTATCACAGGGCCCAGGTCCACAAGGCCAGGGGGTCACACACCCTGTGACCAAAGCCCAGAGCCAAGATGACTGTAATTCCTCAGTGGTCCTGAGAAGAAGCGTCTTGGGAAGCATGCTCCTGGCAGAGGAAGCAGACAGAACTTTCGGGCACCAGTCCAGCCGCAGAAAGCCACAGAAACGCTCTGTGCTTGCCCTGTGACAGCTTTGCTCCTGTCTTGAGCAAGGAGACTCCCTTTGGTGAGCCCCATAAGCTCGCTGTGGCAGGGTGGGTGTGCACCCATCTTGAAGACCCAGGGCCTCGCTTCTGCCATTTCTCTGCCCAAAGCTGCTCAGTGGGATGCGCGTCACGCGTGGCCTACGCTCTGTGCAGAGGGTGAGGGTGCTCCCGGCTCAGGGAGTTAGCCCGCAATGCTGGTCACCATGAGGAGCGTACAGCATGGGAAAGGACCCCACACGCTGGACTGTCCACCGGCAGGTGGTTACATGATAAGTGCCGTGTATATTTCCTCACAATGAAGTTTTGAAAGGAGCCCTCCTTACTTGTTCTAAAAAAACTAGCAAGGGTCTGTTCATTCTTGTCAAACCATAAATTCAGAGAAAAGCTGTTTATCAGAAATTGCAGCTCAACTAAAGGTGTATCTGAATTATTTTTATTTCCAAAGATTCATTTCTTTTATAAACATCAATGATAGGTGAAATATATTTTTTTACTTAAAATTAAAAGAGGATAGTGAACAAAGACGAGTCACCATGTTGACTCTGAAGACTGTTGTTTTTAATCCATAACGATATGTCTAGAAAATTAGCTGCCACAGTGTGCACGGATGCCTCGGATGGACCTTTTCCAGGTCACTGTCCACGTCAGCCAGCTGTGTCCCGAGCCTACAGCCCTCCCGCCCCACAGTCTGTCCCCAAGAGCTGTGGAGGCCGGCTTGCTGCAGGCCTGCTGCCCGCACGCACTTCCAGTCAGCTACGTAGCGGCCGAAGAGGCCGCCCTGGCTCGGTCACCGCCTCCCGCACCACCGGACGGCGAGCACCCCGGAGCAGGAGCTTCGCCCTCCACAGCCCAGGCACAGCCCAGACGCGAGTGTCTTACTCCTGCGCAGCCGGTTCCCACTGACTCTCACAGTCATGGCCGTGTCAGCTCCCTCTTGCTGGAGAACGGCCCTTCCGAACCCGCACTGAAAGCCGCTGAGGAGCGGCAGGAGCTTCACGCCCCGCAATTTATGGTGCTGAGCCCTAACGTTTTTCACCGCGGTGCGCAATCGAAGCCACGCAGACGCTGCCTTTCGCCAAGGGAACCATCAATTTTCCCAAACTGGGCTTTGCTGTGGAGCAGTATGCCCGCCCAGACTCAGCCCAGCGCTCGGTGGCGCGGAGGGACAGGTGCGTGGGTTTCGTGCAGCGCAGTAAGCGCCTTTTTGTGTGGGATACTTCCCACCTATGCTGAGTCTACTGGAAAGAAGCCACCGTAAGGTGGGAGAAGCTACGTGTTTCTTAAGGGGCGCATCGTGGGCAGCGGGAAGCAGAAATGGGTTCTGAGGCCCGCG
>NDGN011471934.1:0-11944 GCA_002564285.1 Tympanoctomys barrerae | reverse complement strand
AACTCAGGCCCTTGCACTTGCCAGGCAAGCGCTTATTCCACTGAGCCATCTCCCCGGCCCCTGATCTTTTTCTACTACATACTTTAACTCTTACAAAAGTAAAACTACATGGCCAGTTGAATATATAATATTATTATAAATTTTCATGTAAACGTTCAATTTTTTTTTTCAGTACCAGGGACTGAACTCAGGACTCTGCACTTGCCAGGCAAGCACTTATTCTACTGAGCTATTTCCCCAGCCCCTAAACGTTCAATTTTTTTTTAGCTATCTGTAACCTGTAGTAGAAATATTTCAATTCAACCTAAATAAAATACAGCTCTCTGTACTATACTTTTATAAGAAAATGTTCAAGGGCAATTGGTAGTCATATTAGTGTTAAAAGTGAAACTGGTTAAAGTATTACTGGAATAAACTGATTTGTTTTCTCTGGTCTTTGATTTTATCTTCTTAGGGTTAACCCAGGATCTTTATACTACTCAGTCCTTAAGTGTTGCCTCCCTGAGTTTTATTTCTGCTTTTTAACTCAGGAATTCAGTACCTAATTTGTCTCAATTTACTCAGGAAATTCCCAATTTAAAATTAAAGCCTTAACTCCTAAATCCTAGGAAAATCCATACATTTGCAAACACACAAAGACAGTAGATCACCATATAAATTAGGAGTAGTTAATGGCAATGGTATGACTAAGGGTTACACAGATCTAGGACAGTCCTGCTTCTACCTATGATGAGGAAGATGAAGGTGAGAATTTGGCTTTCAGAGAATTCCTAAAAATGTAATACCAGCTATTAGAAAGGTAACATGACAAAACATCATTTTTAACAAGAAAATATTATGTGATTGCTTCATATTGTGAGAACAGTCAGGCCTGTGTCTGTGCTTGTATTTCTAGGCCAGCAACTTCTCCAGCAATTATCATTGCACATATGGCACAAAAGAAGCCAAAGTAACCTATACCATACCATTTCTTAGGTTCTGACAGACAAGCCCACTCCCTCCTCTGCTCTCTATCATTTAGATATTTCTGTATTTGGTATTTAATGAAATTAGCTGTTTTAAGGTATAACAGAAATGGGAGAAGTATATCTACTATATCTTTTATAGAAGCAGAGTGTATAATGTCTTGCCTTTTCTTCACTAAGCCTTCAATATTTTTGAAAAATTAATTTTGCCATACTGATACCAATATTCTTAAAATTTAAAACTTACATGAAACAAAATCACAAAAGCCATTTTATAGCATCAAGATTTGCCATTTTTTTCAATATCTGCTTTAAGAAAAGTTCTATGGATCAGACCTCATGCATGTTAACCACATACTCTACAAGGCTGCTGTAACTCCAGCCCTTGAACAACAATCAAAAAGTGATGAAAATATTATTATAAAATATGTATACACCTTTTGGATCAAACAATATGGAACTTGTTGGTTATTTATTCAAAAAAGAGGGTTCAAAAAGCCATTTACAATTTAGATTAGGTTTAATAGACTAAATAATTGAAAAATTCAAGGTAGCAAAATGCCAATCGGGACATCTATCATTGATGTCTCTGCTATTACCTTTGGAGGGTAGATATTTTATTGAAATTATACCACCTATAGGAAAAAAAAAGCCAACATGATGGTGTAAAGTGTATTGTTCATTAAAAGGCGATAATGTGAAAGGAATTTAGAAATAGACTGGACACTGCTATTCAGATTGTGATGTTGCATTGTATATTAAAGGTTTTAAAATATACCATATGTAGAAAAAATTGTTGAATACATTTAATAAAATTGTTACTTTTATATTTCCATTACATTATTAGCTTATAACAATTAATGAAAATTATGCAATTTCAGGTCATCCTATATTTAAATAGTTGGACCAGTAAGTGATTAATCCCGTTTTCATAGGTATATCAAAACAACATGCTTCTCCATCCTTCTTAAGGTCCATTTTCCCACTATCCCTGTCCATCCAATATAGGAAGGAATTTTATCAGTTATGTAAGTACTCCTAACCTCGATTTCTGCATAGACACAGATAGAAATCTCAGCTGTCTTATAATACTAGCTCCCATCAGTGCCTAGCCCATAACAAAACTTAGCCATAGGCACTGTGTTATTCTCAGTCACCAAAACAAAATAACTAAAGGAGGAGAGGCTTATTTAAATAGTTTATGTTTCAGAGGATTTGATCCATGGTTACTTGCCTTAAAGGCTGAAACAGAGAAGCAGAGTGCATGTCAGAAGAAAACTTTCCCACCCAGGACATCTAGGGCACATAGAGCAAAGGGAGGAGCCATTGACAAGAATATACTCTTCCAGATCACAACCCCCTTCAATAATCTATCTCCTTCAACCAGGCCTCACCTCCTAACATTACATTCAGCTATGAACTCATAAATGATTTAATCCAATGATGAGTTTAGTACCCATTTGATCACCTCTTAAAATCCCCACCTGTGGTCACATAAGACTGTCAGAAGACATTTTAGAGCTAAACCATAACAAGCATTATTAAATTTTAATGAGTTATACTTTCAGAAAAATTGTGATATAAAATCTCAACCAAAGTCCTTAATAAGACTAATGTGTGAACAGATTTATAATGAACTAAAATAGAAAATTTCTGAATTTTCCACCTTTCACATTTGCTACTAGGTATTTTCACATTTATCTCCTTAAGACCAACCAAACAGCCTTGAGTGCCTACAGGACCTTACTGTAGGGTCTTCCATTTATTTGCTTTAAATAGCTAACTGATTTCCATGTAAATGCTAAAACCTAAAGGTCTTTGGATCGGTTATAGGCCCAAGGAAAGACATAAACAAGAATGATTTACTTTGAAAAGTTGAAATATAGTTTTCCCAATTCACTATACATAAAATTCAGGTATTTAGAACTATGTTTTTAGTTGGGGGAGTATTGGGCATTGAACACAGGGTCATAATACAGAGATATATCTCCAGGACTTGTCATATTTTTGAGGCAGGGTATTGCTAAGTTGCCCAGTTTATGCTTGAACTTGTGAACTTCATACCTCAGCCCAATTTAGGACTTTTAACTTTTATCCTTGTGTAAGAGTTTCTCCATGACCTACTTGCTATATCAAAGGAGGGATAGCCCTAAACAAGAAAAGTATCGATAACATCTGCTTTTCCAATAGAAAAGCCTGCATTAATACTGGGAAAACTGGAATAAGAATGACACTGGAAAAGATATTCTACATTGGGATCTAGAAAGTATTTGTCAGACTTGAGTAGGACCTTATTTACAATTCTAAATTGTGACAGTATTTGGAGCCAGTAAAATTTAATGTTCTGATAGTCAAATGGCCATGGCAATTTCTTTGCCTAACCAACAGACATATAGGCTAGCTGCTACTAAAAAGTAGGTTCTGGAAAGTTCTTAGTAGAGAAAAACAAAGAGGTAGAAAGAGTTATTGGGGCAAAATGGTAGGAATAACAGTTACTACCTAGGGAGTAATCAAAATTCAAAAATTAAAATTCCCTTGTTAAACATTTTCATCTTGTACTCCAATATTTACCACAAGGCATAGTACATTAAGATGCTCAATAAATTTCTGTGAAATAAACAAATATCTACACATATGGCTTGAAAGAAAGTGAATATGAAGCAATGTGAGTTGCTTTGTATCCGAGGTCTAGTGATTGTAAAAAAACAGATAGGAGACTCTAGATAGAAACATCTTGATTTGTCATGATACCTTATGCCTGACTGACTTGAGAATCTACAACAAACTCAGTTGTAAAACATTAAGCTGTGTTAGCCTATCAGAGAAGCTCAATCACTGGATGATGGCTCTTGCTGAGAGTCTGCCAACACTGGATATGAGCAGTAAGTTAATGCTAAGGTATTTGTTATAAATGCAAGGACTTGTTAATATTTCAATGGATTGTCAGGTACCCTGACAAAGAGGACATAACTGATAGTCTGTGGGGGAACAAAAAGAACAAAATGAAATAGTTAAGGCTTGAAAACTTTCAAAACAAAAGAGACAGAGAGAGAGAGAGAGATGAAGAGAGGCAGGGAAAGAGAGGCAGGCAAAGAGATAGCTAGTGGGGGTATTGAAATTTTAGAAAAGAGTATTGTAATTATTATTGGTGTATAAGATTTCAACACAAAACTTGGAAAAAAACATGAAGTGCTATTTTAAAGTCTCATGAATAGATCAAGATGTCCTTTTAATGGTTCAAAATGCTTATGTAAAATATGCCTATTAATAGATGGATGGATTTTATTACTACCTACTTTCACTAGATTCAGAAACTTAAAGCGAAGGACTATAGCTTGTCAGGAAGAGAGAAAAGTTGTAGCAATTTAGTTCAATTGATTCAGTAAAGCAAACAACATGCCTGGGAGATATTTTTTACCTTTTAATAAACAGTTTTTATTACCATCACCAAATGCCTACACTTTCATAAACCTGAGCTTCTCAGTCGAGCATTTATACAAAATTGCCAAGTATCATTTATATATAAAAGAACAATTCAATATTTATGAATTGCTAGTTTTCTATAAATATAGACATTTGCTGACTATCTTCTCACTAGTCATTAAAATTTGATAAGGGTTCAAAGCTAGAATAAATTAATAATTGCTTGCATTCATATAGTGTTTTACATAATACAATTAATAATAGATTATATTTATTGAGCACTTAGCATTCTCGTAATGAATTCAGATCAGTTCAATAAGCATTCACTTAACACCTACTTGTGATAGATGAATAATAGTTTGTTTCTATCTTCAAGGTCTCATTTTCTGTTGTACTCAGTAAGTGTTGAATGAAATAAATGAATGAGTGGATAGATGAATTTGTTGTAAAAGCAGCATGAGGTGATTAAAAAAAAAGATGCAGGTTACCTCTCATACCCGTATCTATGTTCTTCATAAAGTACTTTACCTAGCCTCAAAGTTTTCATCTGTAATACCACATACTAATTTTTAAAATCTCCCTTGTAAAGGTGTATAAATAGAAAGAGCAAAAGTGAAGAATCCGACATAGAAGGAGGTCACATTGAGTGGAGGGCTTTTGCTGTTACTTTCATCACATCATCCTACTTCTTAAGTAGTCCTACCCAAATCCTACTTCCTCAGGATAGTGGTGGGAAGAAAAACTTTCACATCTATACAAATACAGTATCTATCTAAAAACCGCTAAAATTAAGCAAAGCAAGAAAAAATTACTGCACTGTCCTCCTGGGTTATTATGGCTCATCTACATGTGTTAGGGGAAAAAAGAAACAAAATTAACTTTATGCTTACAAAATAAGACAATAAAAGACAACAGGAAAGAATTTACCAAATATCATACTCTAACTTCCCATAGAATAGAATTTTGTTCATTCCGACTATGGGACCACGAAGTATGGTATCTAGAGCCCAGGCAATGGTCATTCAAAAATAAATTTTATTTGTATTTGTTCACTGAGAGTGAGGCTGAACCTCACTCATTTGAAAGATAAACTTAAGTTCTGAGTCAAACTTTCTAGCCAGAAAGAGATCCCATTCTGTGGGTCACTTACCATTTTGGTCTGCTAGTAGATTTCACCATAGGGGCCATCCCATCTCTGTAAAGACTCTTGGTTTTACTGAAGTTAACAATGTTGAAAATAACTCTCTGAAAGAGAGAGAAAGAGATTCATTAGGACACTAAGAAATTTAAGTTACCATTGTTTTTTTTTAATAATGTAGACTTGTGACCAAAAGTGGAGTAAGGATACCAGTACTCATAGGACTGGTCAGTGGTTTTGCCAGCCATTAGAAGTCTGAAGTGCATATTCTTATAGTACTAATTAGAATAACTGTCTTCAAATCAATTAGCTAGAGAATCCTGGAACCTAGAACCTAAAGTGTGAGTATAAATTTCAACTCAATCACCAAGCTACTATGTCTTGGTAACCTGATTTAATAAATAGAACTAGTAACAAAAACTCAGCTCATGGGGTTATAAAGGAAATTAAATAAGTTAATGTGTGTACAGACTTTGGGATTTCCTTTGGTAATGGAGTGTGCTATATAAGTTTTAGCAGTAATATGTACCCTCTCTTTGGACTAGCTTAGAATTTGCATGGGAATGAACAATGTTATCATTAGGGTACCAATTATACTTTTGTTTAATAAAATTAAAGTTAATAATAGAAAAAAATTATACTTTAAAAGTTCTACAGTTTCTTGAAATTTCTTTGGCTAAATCTTGAGATGTATGTTCATTACTGTAACCCCTTTGTAATCCTCTACTATGGGCTAGGAAGACTAGACTTAATCCAAATTTCAACATGAATGTACATTTCCATAATGCTCAGGTAAATTTCTTTCCCTTTCTAGGTGGATGGGGAGTAGAGTAGGATGTTATAGATTCCTAAAGCCTATCCAGCAGAATAATATAAATCAAAAGTTCAGACTCCTTTAGTAAAAGTTTTCATGAGATGAACGAGTATGAAAGAAAAGAAAACTAGGATTGAAAGATGAAGATGACTGAAATATTCCAAAGGAAATATGAGGACTAAACTAAGTCAGCCAAAGTAGTTAAAGAAAGGGAACAATTTTTTTTTTTTTTTCAGAACCGGGGATTGAACTCAGACCCTTGGGCTTGCCAGGAAGCACTTATTCCACTGAGCCATCTCTCCAGCCCCAGAAAGGGAACAATTTTAAGAGATTATTATAAATTTGTATTTCAAAAGATACGAAGCATCAAAATTTATTATTTTATTCAACAATTTTTATTATGAAGTATGAAAAATTATATACATTTAAAAAATCTTAAACATTGTCCTGTAACTAGAAAAATACTATATTAGCAGCTCTATTTTGAGTCTCAAACAAGTGATAAATTACAGATTTGATATTTTCATCCCAGGGATAAAAAGATGAGATATCCACAATTTTTACTCTTGAGTTGTACTATGTTTCCTAATTTTCATAATTTTAACCACATCTATTTTGTTTCCTAATAAAGAACAAACAAGAATTATAATACTGAGTTTTATCTGTTATATTTTTGTTCTGTTAAAAAGAGAAAAAAATCAAAACCATTTCATATTTCTATTTGGGCTGATCATAAAATGCTTTGTTCATCAAATAACCCTTAGGAATAACTTGTGTTTTCTTTTCTCAACATCGATATAGCCATTGACCCAACTCCAGGCATTTCAGTTTCAGACATCCTTTGTGTCATTAAATTAAATCATCAAGAATGTCCTAGGCTGTTCCATTATTAATAACCTCGGCCTGCTAGTTGTCAGTTCAATTATTTCTGCCAAGGTCTTGGATACTGTCTGATTAAAAAAAAAATCAATACCAAGGGGACAAATGCCTTTGAACCTAACAAGGCATAATCCCCCTTTCTCCTTATGAAATTCCAGGTGTCAGATCCATTTATTGTAAACGTGGCCATACTATACTTTATGGATGTAAATTATTGATAAATAAAAGAAGGAAGCTAATAAAAAAATGAACCGCATATGTGAAGCTGAAGTAAAGAAATGGGACATAAAGTACAAAATTTATTATCAGCATCCCACTATGTGCCTAGATAATTTCTCAGGTATCTGAAGTGGCTATATAATTTAGTTTTTCATTCACAAGGCTATATATTTTATACAAATTTTAGGCAATGAAAACATTGAAGCTAATAAAGGTTAACTGGCTTGCCCAGCCAAAATTCCCAATTGTTAACTAACACTTAAATCACAGAGTCCTTACTTCCAAGATCATACTTTCTTTATGACATTATGGTGTATGCAAATCATAGCATTATCTCTTCTATGCTCTTTCTAAGTGTGTGTGTGTGTGTGTGTGTGTGTGTGTGTGTGTGTGATAGCCATTCAACACACACTTTTAGAATCAAAAGTATTTGGAAAAAAATAAAAAGAAAAAAAAGCATTAACTGTTCTTCTCAGTAGACCAGTAGAATCCAATAATATAATTATGCAAGCTATCCTGTGTATATACATACGTAGTTTTTCATTCTTTTTTTTCTCCTTTCCCTCAACCCAGTTAATGAGTTTGAATAGTTTATTTATCCCTATGAATAGTTTATTTGTCTTTCACAGTACCTGTTGTACCTTTGAGTTTTATTTACTCTTTCTTTATACTAGGGAGACAATATGATGTTTACACATGCAGATCTCATTTATTTCACTAGTGAGCATGGTCTTTAGTTGCTTCCAGTTACCTGTAAAAGTCTTGAGTTTATCTTTTTTGATAGCTGAGCAATACTACATTATATAAAAATACCACATCTTTTTTATCCATTCCTCAATTGATGGGTATCTGGGTTGTTTCCAATATTTAACTATGACAAATGTTGCTGTTCTAATCATGGGTGCACATATATCACTATGGTATGATGTTTTTAGTTCTTCTGGAAAAATACCCAGGAGGGGATTTGGGTTGAATGGGACCTTTGATCCTAATTTTCTGAATAATCTGCACAATGATTTTCACAGTTGTATCCCAGTCTACACTCCTGCTAACAATGGAGAAGTGTTCCTTTTTTCCCACAGCCCCTCCAGCATTTATTATTGGTTGATTTCTTGATGATAACCATTCTTTCTGGGATGAGATGGAATTATTTTTAATGTTGTTTAAAACTACTTTTTGTTTTTTAAAAATAGAATAAAACTATTTCGTAGGAGATATTGCAAGAAATCTCAACTTGTCACATTTTACACTCATCATTTTTTACTAAAAATGCACCACAAGAAATTGCATATTTATATAATGGTAATAAAAATAAATGAAGTAACCACTAATAATTTCTGAGGATTTACTATGCACCAAATTCTGAGCTAAGCACTTCACTCATTGCAATAGTTTGTATATTAGAAAAATCTGATTGGTGATTGGAATCACATGGACAGCTCTTCAACCCTGCATATGCTGGGGCCTCTACTCTAGAGACTCTGATATGGGACACAATAGCTAATTCTCAGGACACACATATATAAGTTTTCAGTTAGAAACTGTTACCTCTTATTTATAGATGAAATAAGAGATACTGAAATTATGAAAACTAAAACCATATAATAAATAAACAGCAGAAGTGGAATTTGAATCAAGTTGGCTGGTTAAAGAAAATAATATGATGGACTTTCTAACTAGATGCACCTGTGATAGGAACCAAGTTCCCCACAGGCTCTATAAACCTGTGCAATTTTTTTGTCTTTTTTGGACATTGATTGCTTACATCCAAAACTGGGATAGCAATAGTAGGCTAACAAAATTATTATGAGAATCTGTGAAATTATGTAAGTACATCACCTGGCATATTGCACCTAGCTCAGAATAGACACTTGGTATACATACAGCCTATTTTCATCTTAGTAAAACTAGATATAAATTTAAATATTAAGTCCAGATTTCCTGCTTCAGTAATATGGTACTATAGAGCAAAGCTTTGTAAACAGTGATCTGTGGCACAGAAATGGATATAACTAGAGGTTATATCCTCTAATACAATCCTGTGTAAGGTCTGGAACATTGCCTTTTCTGACCAAGATGTTCATAGTGATTCTACAGAACTGTAAATTCTAAACCATATGTTTGTCAAGGTATATCAGAACCTATACAAGAGTAAAATGAGAAGCCTATTCATAGGGCCAGGTATTGGCCTAACTCCTTCATACCATATATCTATTACTTTTGCCCAATGAAGTGTGTTTTTTCCCATTTTATGTTGTCCAAGGTGATTATATAGACTTTAAATATACATAGACATTTTACAAATTAGAACTTCATTGCTATTTTAATATATTTTATTGTTTTAAAATATTTTCCTAACATTGTGGTTAAATTTGAAAGACATTTGGGTTTCACAAGAAATTTCAATACTCCAATTGTGGTTGAAAGGAAAGAGAGCTGTTAGATGTTTTAAATATAATTTTAATAGCTCAAATATTTGAACAGTTTTGAATTTTATCACTTCTTGCATGAACATTTCTCATTGATGGTGATAACAATAGCTCTGAAGTGATCATCACTGAGAGTCTTGATCAAGGACTGAATGTATCCATTTCAAATAAAATCTCATATAAAATGATCACAAAAATAAATTGAAGTACCTCAAAATTTTCAAGATTGAGAGAATTTAAAAAATGAAATTAACACTTGATATCCTTTGGAAACATTTCATGGTTTTTAAAACTTTATGTATTACTGTTTTATTACTGAGCCTTATATGGTCATTTCCAAATTTTCTTCAATATTCTAAATAAATATGATTATGTCTATTTGCAAAACTATCATTTTCTATGTGTACTTAAATGTTGGGAATATTATACAAGAGCTATACGCACAATATGGTATTAATGAATCTTGATCTAGAAAGAAATCAGTCACATACACTAGTAGGAGATAACTGAGAAACATATCAATTCCTGGATTTGAGATACAAAAATAAGTTTTAAGCATGCAGCATACTATTTTATTTTTCATTTATGTATTTGGTACAGGGTCTCACTAAGCACCTTGGAATCTTAGTGATCCTTATGTTTTCAGCTTCCCCAACACTGGGATTACAGACATGTGCCACTATCCCCAGACTCAGTTGTTGGCTCAGCATACCTCTGGGGTGTGGCCAGTGTGGCGTACAGGACTGGAGATCAAACCCTGGTCCCTGAGCTTGCCAAAGCAGGCACTTAGTCCGATGAGCTATCTCACCAGGCCAGCATACTATTTTTGACTTTGCATTTGAATTTAGAACACTATCTTGGTAACTCAGAGTCAATATTAGCAACATGAGTCCAAAATAACTGAATAAGTGTCATCCAATATAAGGATAAAGTGCCATTTTAGACAACAAAACTTAAGTAACTAGAAGTTTTAAACTCTCATTGATGGAGCTGCTAAAATGTAGTCATAGGAAGATTAAACTGGAACACAAAGGATAAAAGTGACAAGAAGTAAGACTGAACAAAGAAAACAAGGTAAATGAAAAGAACTGAGTCTAAAAAAAAAATAAATAAAGAACAGATTACATAAAACTATATAATGATGAATTTGAGGAAGGCTAAAAGGTTTGCAAAAGAACAGAAATTTTCAGTTATCAGTCAACAACAGCAGATGTATTTGGGGCTGAGATGAAAGAGAGGGGAGATGAGGCCAGAATTAAAGATTTTATGTGTTACTGATACTCTAAAGATGAATAAGTATGTTAGCTGACTTTAGATGTGGTCTAGACAAATCATTACATGACAATTCAAGAATACTCATCATAATAATAGAAATAGGAAGGCCAGCCAAATACCTCAGTAGATTAAAGCGCCTACAAGCAGGTGCAGGGGCCAGCGCTTTGATCTCTGGGCCTGCTG
Organism: Tympanoctomys barrerae; assembly: GCA_002564285.1. Taxonomy (NCBI): domain Eukaryota; kingdom Metazoa; phylum Chordata; class Mammalia; order Rodentia; family Octodontidae; genus Tympanoctomys; species Tympanoctomys barrerae. The sequence goes on along the minus strand of NDGN011471934.1, from coordinate 619 downwards.
TACTGTCCCTGCCCAAGGGCTGTGCTGATATTGTGATTGAGACTGGGCATGGTGGCACACACCTGTAATCCTAGCTCTTGGGAGGCTGTAAACAGGTGGATCACTATGAGTCTGATCTAGCAGTGAGACCCTGAACACCCTGTAGACCCTTCCCTAAAAAATACAAATATATATATATGTATATATATACATATATATACATATATATAAATACAAATATATATATGTATATATATAAAATAGAATACAATTTGCGAACTTTAAATAAGGAGGGAAAAAGAAATAAACATAGCCAGCATAATAGAAGGTATGATACTAGGAGTAATTGGAAATATGAGTAATCACACAAAGCTTCAAATTAGCTAAATTATCTGTTGAAAAATATCTTCCAAACCAATTAAGGAGAAAAAACCCTCACTTTTACCACATTCACTACTGATGCACCTAAAACATAAAAAGGAAAAGGATAAAAAAGATACATCAAAATGCCACAGGAAATCTGTTTCAGCTCTGATGATACCAGACTCCTCTCTCTCTCTCTCTCTCTCTCTCTCTCTATATATATATATATATATACACACACAAAATACGTAAGATAAAAATGAATAATATCACAAGT
>NDGN011471932.1:0-12343 GCA_002564285.1 Tympanoctomys barrerae | reverse complement strand
CTCCAGGATAATCAGCTAGTGATCAACCTTATTTCTTAATTCTATTTGCTATTGACTGGTAGATACCACTTCTAGATGTCTTGCTATTAGTTGCTTATTGGCAACCTTAATTCCATTGTCTTGAAACCAGCATGTTTATAGGTTCCAGGGACTGGAGTATTAGACTTGTGCCATCTAAACAAGGACACCTCTCCCATTCCTTTCCAGAGCACTTTGCCCTTATCATTCATGGTACTGAGCATTTTGGAGCAAATTCAGGAGTGGTTCACTTGTCCTTCCCTGGCTTCCCTTGATGTCTGCATGGTACATAAGAACAGTACAATAATCAGGACTGTGTGTACTTTGTTTCCGGCTGTGTTCTTGCTTCTCAGCAGAGTGCTGGCACCTGGTAGCACTCAGGAAACACCAGCTGAAATAAACATGGGGAACTTTAGACTGGGCTGCCAATGAGAGCTCAGCCAGTCTGCTGAGGCCTAGCGAGTTTAGGGCTGCAATAATGCAGCCGAGGGTGCTAGGGCTGACAAGGACTGGGAGCAGGACTTGGGGTCATGTTGCAAAGTAGTGGGAAGCTGGGTACACACAAGCATGGGTTCTGGAGCCAAACTGCCTGGTTCTGAATTGCTGTCCTGCTTCCCCGTAGCTGTGCTACTTAGAATAAGTTACGTAACTTCTCTGGGCCTTGTTTCTTTCTCATCTGCAATGGGGACAGTAATAATAAGTGTAAACATGTAGTGGTGTAATAAATGTAAAATCTCCTGTAATTTTGCCTGGCACCTTTTAAATGCCATGTAAGTGTCTGTTACCACCATCATTATTAGGTGGTGCTCTCAGTGTAATGGTGAAGACAGAAGGCTAGCGGGCATACTTAAAACTGGCCTGGCCTGGCAGACATCACATCTGGAACTCTGCAGGAGAACTCATACCCCATGGAGTCCACAGCTCGGTGAAGGAGCCAAGTAGAGAAGGGTGTAATTACAAAGAGAATGTTAACAAGTAGGAGTGTGTGTTTTGGGGGATGGTGGTGCAGGCTTTGAGTGTCACAGCTTGTAGAAAATGGAGAGGTACCGGGGCTGGTAAAGTTAAAAAAAATCATACTGGCAGGGGGCCCTGAGCTGGACCTTCAGACTCTAGCTGACAAGGCAGGCCAGGGCACTGGGGCAGGGCAGGCTGAGTCTAGTTCCTGCATGCGTTCATGTAGGTGGAAGTGCCACCTAGGCAGCTCAGGCTGGCTCAGTGGGGTTACCAGGGACAAGAGGAGCCCATCAAGAGGAGGAGGCTGGTGGGTAGGCTTGGAGCTTGGCCTTGGATTTGGACGAGGTTAGGATTTATACTTGGCAGCTATTGGAGGCGTAGTGGATATCTTGGTGAGGCCCTGTGCAGACAGCTGGGGAAGCAGGCCAGGAAGGTAGGGGTATGGTGTGGTCCCCTGAGACCCAGGGCCATGCCCAGGAGAAGTGAGGAGTACGGGGAAAGGTGTGTGGCGAGCATAGCTCTTGGACCTCACCAAGCCTGCCTCGCCTGTGCTTCATGATGATCATTGGAAATGCTGGATGTAGTTATGCAGGCACCATCTGGGTGAGGTGGGACGGGTATTGGGAGTCTGAAGGGGAGGAGAGGAGGGGCCTCTTCCCTCTGTCCACAGCAAGACATCCCTGAATTATGAGTCTCACCTGCTGTGAGAGCCATGCAGGCTCGGGTGGGGTCCAGCCCCAGGCAGGATCCTGGCCTCGCTCATCCCAGGACTCCCCTGTGTTCTGTCACCTTGCTCTCAGCTGTCATCCAGTGTGTAAGCCAGGAGTAAAATACCTTCTGTGCAGGCCCATAGCAGGGGCCACCACTAGCACGGGAGTCAGGGAGACACCTTTTTCAGCCCTGTATATAAAATCTTCCCTGCAATAAAGGACAAAGGTCACGGCAACAAACAGGCTTGGAAGAGGTTGGCAGGAAGTTGTGCAAACTAGGTGTAGGGGATGGAGTGTCAGATGGGCGAAGAGGGCCTCTGTGTGCCTCCCTGGCCTGGCACGGGCTCTGCAGGGTCTGTTCTTAGCTCTGCCTGCTCCACCCCTGACCTTCTTCCTAAGCCCCAGTTGGGCTCTCTGGCCTTGGGCTCCTTCCAAGTTCTTCCCACACCTTCCCCAGCCTCATTCTGAGCGCCCAGGCAGGCGCACACCTGTTGCTCGTTCCTGACTCTTTGCCGCCCTCTCGTGGTCTCCAGTTACGCTGCCGGGCCAGAAATGTAGGCTTGACCCCAGGTAAGCCAAGAGGAGGTCAGGTGGCTGCCCATTTGTTCATTTGTTCCTCAGACATTTCCTCAGAGACCCTGGATGCCACTTCTGGGGTCGGTGTCACGTCCTAGACTCAGCTGTTGCCCTCAGGGAGCTCACAGTCTAACTGAGGAGATTTTAAACATCATCCTTTTGCAACGTAACCATCGTCACCCTCTTATTATCTTGTTTTGAGATTATTTTTCTCTTTAAAATAATAAAAGGAGGGGGCTGGGGAGATAGCTCAGTAGAATAAGCACTTGCCTGGCAAGCACAAGGGCCTGAGTTCAATCCCCGGTTCTGCCAAAAAAGAAAAAAATCATTTGGGCCAAGGAGATAGCTCAGTGGAATAAGCTCTTGCCTGGCAAGCGCAAGGTCCTGAGTTCAATCCCCAGTACCGCAAAAAATAAATAAATAAATCCTATGTACTTCATCCCCAACTTTGTTAAGTCACCGTTGACAAAAAGTGTACATATTTGCAGTGTACAATGAAATGTTTCATTGGGCCCCAGGAGATGGCTCAGTGGAATAAGTGCTTCCCTGGCAAGTGCAAGGACCTGAGTTCAATCTCGGGTTCTGCCAAAATTAAATAAATAAATAAATAAATAAATAAATAAATAAAATTTTAAAAGGGAAAAATCATCCTTTTGTATTCTATTAAGAGTTAAAACCCAGAGATGTACAAAACCCCCAGGAAACTAGGGGAGGGGCTGCCGAGTACCAGGGCAAAGGGGGCAGCGGTGGAGAGAATGAGGGAAGGCTTCCCACAGAGTCATTAGAGCTGGAACTGAAAAGGTGGGTTTGCGGGTCCAAGAAGACCCCGCTGGGCAGAGGACCTGCGCGTGAGAAATCCTAGGGGAACCAGAGAGCACTGGCATCCGCAGGAGGGGAGGAGGGGCGGGAGGGGCGTCACTGCCTGCCGGAGAGAGACCCAGACCCGGCGCTGCGGTGCGAGGGCTGCCCACGCCCCTGCCCAAGGCCAGGGCCAGCCCTCGCTGACTCTTCTTCCCTCCTGCTCCATTTTCTGACTGCTTTCACCGGACCACACGAGCTCCCACAGGGGGGCTGGTGTCCCAGGGAGAAGCCCCAAGGTACTGTGAACAGGGGCACAGGCTCAGGCTGGCTCTCGGCCTAAGAGCTGTCTAGGAATTTAGTTTGAAGTCTTTTGCCTCTAAAATTCAAAAGAGAAACTCAAAACCTGGCATTAATAAATGTTATATGAAATGTCTACACATTGTAACATTGACTTCATTAACTATTAAACTAAGGGCTCATAAAAATTTCATTACATTTGAAAATAATTTCTAGGTTTGAGTCTCTGACTTCGTAAGACTTTCCAAGTCTACCTTGACTTTGGAGAGAACATAGCTAATCATCAGTTCAATTACTTATGGCCCAGTAGTTTCAAAATAAGAATTATTTAAAAAAATAAACTTCTTGCAAATAACCACTAGGAAGAGAGTATGCAATGTGTTAATTATTGAAACTGTCACACCAATTTGATTTGAAACTGTCTCATTGCTATTTGTCTCTCAATAAAATTATGGGAAAAAAATACATCCAAGAAATATAACACTAAAAAAATAAAAAATAAACTTCTTGCATTTTACAGCAGAAATTATTATTGTGATACCTTTAGAGTGCTATAATGTAGAGTAAGGAGGGAACTTCATAGGATGGTACCTAGGTGGCCGGGAGCTAGGGGCTTGGGGGGGACCTTCCCTATCGGCCTCATAAATAAATGGTTCAGCCTCTAGTCAATCAGATTGCTGTAGCCACCCCTCCCTTCCTCCCTTCCTCCACTCAGCATTCCTTCCTCCCTTCCTCCCTCCCTTTCTCTCCCTCTCTTCTTCTGTCTTGTCCTCCCTCCCTCCCTCTCTTCCAACATTATGGGACATCTGCATATACCAGGCATAAGCCTAAAGATACCTCGCCAGGCAAGTCAGCAAGGGTCTAGAAGTGGACAAGCATAGTATCAGGCAAGCCCAGGGACTCTGGGAGCACAGTGAAGGAAGATTGACTCTAGACTGGAGATGTCAGACTTAGAGGGCTCCAGGATTTCTGTACAGAGGGACAGGGGCAGGTCTGAAGGTGCTTTCACAGACTTTTGTGAAGATTGAAGAAGCATCAGTGTCCATATCCAGGAATGCTGAGGACTGCTAAGGGGCACAGCCAAAGGCTTCAAAACCTGAATGGTGCTGCCCCAGGGAAGAGGTCAAACAAGAGGCCATACTCAGGTTTGCTGTTGAAGGAGAAGCATGTCACCGGTGAGGACAGGGAAGTGAGCAACTCAGGTGGATGGGATAGTGCACACAAAGGGCCTGAGACTGGCTTTGCTCCTGTGTGCAGAGGTGCTTACCAAACCCTAGCTTTAGTACACTGGGTGGTCTCTGTTTTACTCCCTTTGACTTGCTGGAATTTGCAGCTCCTGTCAGCTTCCAGCCCTCGGCTGAACCAGCAACCACCTCTAAGCTGAAGTCCACTTAACTGGGGACACGTCTATCCGGTGCCCAAAGCCCTCAGGGGCAGTGAGAGCCAGTGGGGCTCCGGTCATGTCTTCAAATGAGGACAAATCACCTGCTCATAAACTAATTCTATCAATCACCCCTAACATCCCCACCCTGCCACCCACCCCACCTGCTGGAAGCACCTTGCAAGGCTGGAAGGTGTGTCCCCATTTCAGAGGCAAGCTACCAAGCTCAGAGCAGAGGGGTGCTGGCCAAGACACACAGCCAGACTTGGGGCCTGGAACTTGTATCTCTAGTTCACTGGAGCCTGAGCAAATGGAGCCTGTTTGATGGGCTCGGGGCCCAGTGGTTTCCCCAGTGGTCTTCCTGACCACAGGTTCCTCCTTAGCTCGGGAAAAGCCTTTCCCACAGGACACGAAGAGCAAGCACACTTCGGATTCCATTGTGTCTGTACCTCCAGCTCCTCTTCACTGGTCTGTGAGAGATGTGTCCTCTGAGGCCCACAGTGAACACCTCCTCTTGCAAAAGGAGCTTTACTCCTCCTGCCCAGAGCCCCTGCCCAGGCGTACCGCAGGGCACCAGCCAGCTCTGCCTGGTCAGTGCCTACGCCTTTGCCCTCCACCTCTGGCTGCTTCCGAGGTCAAGCCCTGTGTGGTTTCTCAGAATACTCTGCCTATCTCTACACACAGTGGGTGCTCGGTGAATAGGGGTGGAATTCATGTGAGTAGAACACCTTCCTCTCTCTTGTCTGGCCCACAGTCCAGGGCTTCGAGTCCAACGTGTAATTAAACAGGGCCCCAACTCCCCTCTCAGCCCCGCCTTCTGCTACTTGCTCTGGCTTTTTGCTGGACGGTGCTGAGACAATGGCCCTTGTTACCCTCTGCTTGAGTTATTTATTTTTTCACTTTTCTCTCCTTCCCCTCTCAGGGGACTCGCCTCTCGCCCTCATCCCTCATGTTTTCCCTTTCACTTGACTGTCACTCTCATTGTCCTCCTGGGGCCAGGAACGCAGGGTGACAGGCAAGGAGAGCCCAACCGGGCCAGGGAGGCTGGAAATATAGTCATTAATGGGACCCTCGAAGTCCAGATGTCCTTCCTGAATGCGGGTAATTTGTTTTTAATGAAAAACCACGCGGTGACCCTGAACAAATGAATTTTCTTTATAAGGAGTCTATGTGAAGAGACACAATAAAAGACCCGAAATAGGGAGACTTAAATCCAGGGTGGGAAGAAAGAGAGGAAGAAAGGCAAGGAGCAGGAAGGAGCAAGAGAGGCAAGAGCGAGGAAAGAAAAGTTTAAATGACAGCCGTGCTATCCTGTGTGTGTGTGTCTCAAGAGCAGGTCAAGAGAGCCTACAGGAAATGTCCTGACAGGGCAGGACAAGGGGGGCCATCTGCATGTCTTGAACCCCCGCCCCAGCCTCTTCATGGGTCTTCTCAGTGGGTTCCTCATCGTGGCCTGAGGTGGGTTAGTCTCATTTTACAAGGATACAAACTGAAGCTTGGTAAAAGGGGTTCATCCAGGTCACGAGTGGTTAAGGGTAGATGACAAGGGAAAGACTTGACCAGTTTAGAATTAAACTCAAACACACTGTGTTAAAGTCTAGAAATTGCTTCCTGTGTGAGACTGAAGAAGAGTGTGGCCAAGGCAGACCTAAGAGAAGGCAAGGGACGGTGTCCACTCTGAGGATTGCTGGGATGAAGTGAACCTCTGTGGCCCTAGAATTCAGCACTGGGACTTTGTGACCCTGTGGCCCTTCCAGGACCACTGAGGTGGGGGATTCCTGCAGAAAATGCCTGGGAACAAATCACTGGAAAAAAAAAGATGCTCAGAAATTGCCATCTGCTTCTTGCAAGAGAGGAGACCAGTCATGCACCTCCCAGGGCCTTTGTGGAGGTGTGGAGCAGCTCACAGGGCAAGCAGTGCAGGCTCTGCCCTTGACTTGGGGGCACACCCTGTAGGAGAAGCAGGAAAGCATTTATCATGGGCCTGACCAGGGGTGCTGGGGTGGGGGGACAAGGTCTGTCCTGACATACACACCTCTCAGGGATAGAAATGGGCCTGGTACGTTCTGCACTGCTTTGCCTTTCATCTTGGGGGACAAGCTGGAGTGCAGCAGAGGACAAGAAGAGAACTTGTGTGGGGCCACAGGGCTGTCAGAGGAAGGGCCAGCTGGCCCTCTATCCAGGCAGTGGCCTGCTCTGTTGGGTTCTGTCCTAGGGAAGCAGGAGACAAGGAAGCACTCTTGTCCCTGGTTTTCCTTGTGCAACTTGGTGTTAGCAGGACAGCCCCAGGAACACAGCTTCTGTGACTCCAGTCCCCCCAAAAGCACCCCATCCTTCTGTAGGCTCCCTCTACCCCAGATCCTCCCCAGGTGCTCAGCCCTGGCCAGCCACAGGGGCACCTCCAGGTGGGCTTCTGTCCTACCCTGTCGGGCAGAGGAGGCTGTTGCTTCCCTGACCCTGGCTCCCTCCCCCTCTCTGGGTTTTTACCCAGAGTCAGGTGGCTCAACAAAAAGAAATGATTGTTTTCTCTTCTTGGATTCAGTTTCCCTCTGGAAATTGTGACCCAATTAGAAAATCAGACAAATAGAAAAATCTGGCCACGACCCCAGCTAAGGTCATGAAATTTCGTTCTTCTGTGTGGGGCTTTGCCTCGCAAGGTCTCGGGGAGTCCTGACTGCCTCTGACTCCAGGAGCAGACCTTCCTCCCTGCTGGTTTCCTCCCTAATTGATGATTTATTCCCCACTGACTTCCAAAATGGATTTGAGGCAGCTTCTTGACCTTTCAGTATCGTCAGCCTGACCTGAAATCCTCAGCACGAAATAGGAGGGCTGCCAGCGGTCTGTGAGGAGGCCCAGAGTGGCCAGATGCCCACCCCCAGCTTCTGCCAGCGGGCTCACTGGCTTGTGCCAGGGGGGTGCCATGGAGCTGCCTCTGTGCCAAGCCCTACACCTGGACTGGCCTGCTCTTCCCTGCTGCGGCTGGGAGCAAGTGTGTTTGGAAACAGCGCCTCCCTGGATGCATTCCAGAGCACACTTCCAGAAACATTTCCAATCAACAAGAAGATCACTAGGAAAACTGGGACAAACGATGATTTCTACAGTGGACAATTATAAACAGCAGAAAGGTTGCCAGATTGGCAAATAAAGTCCTCTGGTTAAATCCTGGATTAATTACACCACCAGTGAGCCGAGGGCTTGGGATCTCTCGATTGTCCTCATTTGTGACCTGCGTTCTGGTCTTCCTTCTCTGTCTGTCCTTCTTTCTATCCTTTCTTCTTTCCTGCTCTTTCTTCTGTCCTTTCTCGACTCCTCCAATCATTTTTCATTCCTTCCTTTATTTCTTCTCTTTTGCCTCCTTTCCTCCCCATCCCTCCCTCCTCATTCATCTCTCCTGTCCTTCCTTTTCTCTTTCTTTTCTTCACTCTCTTTCACTCACCTATTCATGGTCATTCATTCATCTACCCATCAGACAACCTTGATTCTCACCAAGCCAAGTTTGCAGTGGTGGCAATGAAATGACGGATTTCTGCACACCTAGGACCACGTGAGAATTGCCTGTGTTTCCTGCTCAGAATGGAGAGAAATGAGTTAAAGTGGGTTTTTTGCTGGATTTTAGGTCCAGAGTCAAGCCAAACAGTCCTGGGGAACAAAAAGAGGCTGATATTTGGGGATGTAGCATCTGACAGGGATGGATAGCCTGACAGTAGCAAGCTCTGGGCCAGCTTGTGCTGGGTCTCCCTGGGATGGCCCTAAAGGAAACTTGGCCCCTGGAAACCATGGTCCCTGAAGCCATGCCAGGCTCTTGTGTACAAACAGAGGGCTCAGTATTTAGGAGCAGGGAGGAGCAGGGAGCTACCCTGAATGGCTGCCTGCTTTGGAAATTTCTATGCATTTGTAATAACAAAATTACCATAATTTGCTCGTTAACGCAGCTAGATCAGTCAAGCATTGTTCCATCACAGGCGGGCGGGGAGGCCGCATGCCTCTCTCTGCACACTCCACACACCCCAGCCAGCCTGCCAGCCCGTTAGAGCGCTGGAAATTAGCATGCAAATGGTCCTAATTCGGTGGGCGAGCTGTCAGGCAGCGCCTCTCCGGCCTCGTCTCTGTGAAGGCCCTGACAGCCCAGCTCCGTCGCTGGCCCACCCTCCTCGCTCCAGCTAGGAGGGGCTCTGAGGGGCACTTCCAGACTGACAGCTTGGCGGCCTCCCTCCCTCCGTCAGCGCCATCAGGCCTGGCGGCAGGCTCCCCAGGGAACAAGCAGGGCCTGCCACCTCGCAGACCTGAGTAGGCGGGCAGCGGGTGGGGTGGGGGAAGGCTGGTTGGAGCTCAGGTTCCCCAGCCTGGGCTGGCCTGGGCAATATGGGAGTAGGGTGAGGGTGGAGTGGTGTTCCCCGGTCTGAGCCCAAGCTGGATCACAGGAGTCCACCCAGTGGGTGGCTTCTTAGTGGCTATGTGAGACTCTAGAATACCTTCTTCCCCTGCACACCCATAAAGGGCAAATTTCAACCCTGACTTGCCCCATTTTTGTCTCCCTGGCCCGATGCAGCCTGCCCCTCCTCTGCCTTCTCCTCCTTGAAACTTTTGCTCAGGACTGTGCAGAGAACTCTGCAGGCCTTAGTGGACATGGGAGGCTGAGGAGCCCTGAGGTGTGGCAGGACACGCTGGACTTCATACACCTCCAGTTTCCCTAGGCTTCGATCAGGAGCCTTCAGCGGCACCTTTGTATTGTTGGCCTTCAATCTGCACCTTTGTGGTAGAGGCCTGTTGGTTTTCCCAAGGCTGTCTGAGGAGAAGTGAGAGAAGGCCCTGCTCTGTAGCAGGAAGGATGTTTACCAAGACCTGCCATGTACCAGTCTCAACGCTGACTCCTCCCATTCCTCAGCCTGTTTGCTGTCCCCCAGGAGGCTCCATGTTACTCCACTTCATAGAGGAGAAAGGTGAGCCCTGCCAAGTGCCCACACCAGAATAGAACTGGGTAGTGCTGCGCCTTGTTCTATTTTGTTTTAAAGTGGAGTCTATGTTTGGGCTAGGTTTGAGCTCCTGAAAAAAGTCTCTCTCTCTCTCTCTCTCTCTCTCTCTCTCTCTCTCTCTGTCTCTCTCTCCATTCAGCCCTCTCTTCTTCTCTTGCTCTCTGTGCTGAGATGAAACATAGTCTCTCATATGCAAAGCACTCTACCACAAGCTACAACTCCAGTTGTCAGAGTGCTTTCAACAAGAAAAACTGTGGTTCCTGAGAGCCAGATTATGCCTTGTCACAGTGCTTTGCATGCCTTTGGTCTGAATAGCTGCAGGCTAAAAGACAAGAGCCAGGTGGGTTCTGGGGACCTACTGCACCAAATCTTCCTTTCTCTTCAAATGTGACAGCACAGGAGGGAGGTGTTGTTAGCACAGGGCTTATCCCAAAGCTATCCTGTGCCATTTCTCAGGAACTTACTTCCTCCTCATGAGCAGATGTAGCGCCCTGCCAGGGGTTCAGAGTTAGGTAACTGGAAAGCAGACTGGATCTCACTCCCTATTTGCAGAGTCAGCTGCTTGCTCTTGTACAGTGAGCAACCTAGTCATCTCCACATGGCTGCCCTCCTACTTGGTTTATCTTAAGGGCATCCTGTTGGGCCTTTTGGGCCTTCAAATAAATGCAGCATTAAGAGAGAAATTTAAACTCCTAGCTCATCCTGGCCTTCTTGGGGGAGGTGGGGAGAGTAGGTTCCTGAGCCTAGGTATTTGCTGTAACCCTGGACCACACACATCCCAGCACAGAGCCAGGTGCAGGACAGATATTCGGTACATGTTTCAGGAGCCACCTGAAATAACTCAGGGACCACACCGGAAACTCTGCACAGGTGAGAATCAGAAGCCTCCTTCACCCTTACACCTTGGCCTAGGGGTGGCTTTCAGTCCCGTGTGGCCTCTTAGCCACCTAGTATTCAGTTTGTCTATTTGGAGTCATGAGATAGAGACTGATGTCCCAACCTCTCATGTAGCTCCTGGTGGGCTGTTCAGGATGGAGAGACAAAGCCCTGCCAACCGCAGCATCCCTGGTACTGTGGGAACATCTCAAGGCCACCTCTGGGCTGCCAGAGGACTGGAGACTGAAATCCCTCAGGAGTCAGGGCTGAGGCTTGCTGACCTCGTTTGCATTCCAGGAAGCATCGCCAAAGCTCCCTCTAGTGGAGAAGGCGGACTCCTGGCCAGGCATCTCTGCATAGGTGCAGCCTGGACCTGTACCCCAGTTTACTCAGTGTCCACACTGCACTCAGAATCTTCACAGCCAGGTGCGGACTCCATGTGATGCTTTTCTTGTACATGATCAGGTGAGAAAAAGGGGCCTCATGATTACCAGAGCAAAGACTAAAATGCAAGGTCCTTTCCTTGCCACCTGGAGGACGTTCTTGGCTTTGACCAGCTGACCATCTGCTTGTGTGACCTCATGGCCTTGGCTCCCCAACCTGGTGCCATTAGGCCCCCAGCGGCCATTGTTATCCACTTTGAGGATGGGTCAGTATGTCAGTAAGCATTTCCAGCGGCCCCTGGCAGGTCTTCCCTTGACATCCTTGCCCTCTTTTGACGGTTCGCAACACAGCAGCAGAAGCAAGCCCAAGTCAGGTCATGCTCTCCTGGGCTCACTCAGAGTAGAGGCCCAACCCCAGCTGTGCCCCTCCCTCCCAGCTCTCCTCTCCTGCCATTCAGCCCTCCTGGCTGTCCACTGACACCACCCACACTTCAGCCTCAAGGTCTTCACACCGGCTCTTCCCTCTGCTTGGGGTGCAGGTACACCAAGGACTCTCCATTCTTTTGGCTTTTTGTTCAAAGGATATCTTCAGGCTATCTCTTCTCACTCCATCTAAAGTTTGATATCCTCCCCAACATTTCTAAGTCTAGCTCCTGCTCTGTGCTTCTCCTTAGTACATCGTATTAATATGCCATAGACTTTGCCTTTACTTATTTTACTTTTTTGTCTGATGAGACCTCAGGAACATAAGCTCAAAGAGGGTGACTTTATGTTCAGGATCTATTTTGTCCAGGGCTGTGTCCTCAGTACCTAGTAGTAGCACTTGTTTAGTATCTGGGCAAAGAATGGATGGCTGAAATATTATACCTGGCCAGTGTACCTGATCTCCAGGTGGACACACACCATGTCGCCACAGCACACCTGTGGGGCTCCCCCACCAGCCTGCACCTTCTTCCCCAGGAAGCTTCTTCACTCCTTTTCCTGGACTCCCAAAATCTCTCTGCTCTCCTCTCTTCCCTCAGCTCCTTCCCCTACTAAAGTGACCTCTCTGCAGATCTGTGAGGTGGACACAGATGACACACAGGAAAGTGTTGGTGGGATTTGAGAAAGACCAGAGAAGCCAGGTATGGTAGTACATACCTATAATCCCAGCAGTCTGGAGGCTGAGGCAATAGGATCACCATGAATTTGAGGCCAGCCTGGGCTAGCTACAAAGTGAGTTCAAAGCCAGCCTGGACTATAGAATGAGACCCTGTCTCATTAAACCAAAAGAAGAGAAATAATAAAGGCAGGCAGACAGGCAGGCAGGCAAGGAGGGAAGAAAGGAAGGAGGGAAGGAAGAAAGGGAGGAAGAAAAGGAAGGAAGAAAGAAAG
>NDGN011471930.1:0-11117 GCA_002564285.1 Tympanoctomys barrerae | reverse complement strand
ATGGCTCAGTGGAATAAGTGCTTCTCTGGCAAGCACAAGGGCCTGAGTTCAATCCCCGGTTCTAAAAACAAAACAAACAAACAAACAAACAAACAAAAAAGGCCAGGGGGTTCCACAGTGCTTTGCAGAGGGCACTCCGGAGGGCGCTTTGGGACGTGACAGGGGAGGTTTTACATGGCTTCTCACGAGGTCCTCACGATGCTTCTATGACCAAGCTGGAGCCAGAACCAAGTGCCAGGCATCCAGGGGGATCTCTCCGGACCCTGTGCACACTCCAATCCCGCCAGACGGGTTGCAGAGCTGGGGATTCGGTGACCACAGCAGCCGGCCCTGGTCCCAGATGGCTTGGCACACCAGAAAAAGCATGCCTCAGCCTCAGCCTCCAATATCCAACTTCTTCCCTTCTTTCCTTCCTCCCTTCCTTCCCTCCTTTATTCTTTCCTTCCTTCTTCATTCCTTCCTTCTTTCCTTCTTCCTTTCTTTCTTCTCCTGTATCTCTAACAATGAGGTGAAGGAAGACTGATTTTCACCTTTGACTGTCCAGAGCTTAGAAGTGAATCTAGCCCACAGAAACTACGCTGAATCCACGGACAACCATGCCCAGGCACAGGGACGCGCCAACTCATCCTGTCTCGGGCTCCCCCGGAGCGGGAGCATGGCAGCAGGACTGGGGTGGCCCTTTCCTTGACTGCTGCACGATGAGCGCTCCCCGCAGAACCACCAAAGCAGTCGCAGCCCCCAGAGCGTGTCCTGAAAATGACTCGTGCAAAATTCTCACTTCCCACACACTAGGGGTCCGGGCACAGTCTAGAATCACTGAGCCCCGACATCCCTTGGCACACATTTTTCTACAGGAAGTTCTTCAATTTCATCAGCATCTCAAGGGCTCTGTAGCCCCAAAGAACTCTGTCTTACTTTGCTCAGAGCCTGAAACAGATCTGGGTGCCCTGTGAGCTCCGCAAGCAGCCCAACACCCAGAACTTCCCAAGGGCACTTCCCACTGGCCGCAGCGCCCCTTCCTCGCAGAGCATTTAGGATCAGCACTCTGAAGGATTTGGAACAACAGCTGTGAAAGAAAACATCAAACACACCTCTAAGGCAAACACACCCTATGGGAGACACGGAGAAGCAGCGCAGAAGAAAGCTGGATAGCCGGCTCCCCACACACAACTCACGCACACACACCCCCTCCTGCCACACAAGTCACATGCACACACACCCTCCTGCTGCCACACAACTCATGTTTGCAGGCCCCCTCCTGCCACACAACTTGCCTGTACATGCTGCCTCCCCACATACAACTCACATGCACACACCACCTCTTGCAACACAGGTGACCTCCAACCCTTAGACTTTATCATTCAAAAAATCATTTTTTGAGGACAAGTTTAGTCTTTCGAGCTTTAGAAGCCCTACGTTTTTGGAAAGCATTAAAACTCTAAAAGACTGGACCAGCCAGATAGCTCAGCAGACTAAAGCACCTGCTTAGGCAGAGCGCAGCGGCCGGGTTTCGATCGGGTTTCGATCCCAGGCATGCTGCACCAGAGACAGGGATTGAGACTGGGTGTGGTGGCGCGCACCTGTAATCCCAGCGCTTGGGAGGCTGAAAACAGGAGGATCACTACAAGTTCAGTCTATGCAGTGAGACCATGTAGACCCTCTACTAAATACATTTAAAAAATAAAAATACATAAATAAACTCTAAATGGCCATCAAGCACGGGGTCTAGGGTAAGGCTGCCCTGAACTCTGGCCAGCCCAATGTCCACTGAGAATAGGAAGCGACAGGAGACAGAGTGAAAGAAAGCAACATGGGACAAAACACCCCTGCGATCTCCTAGGACTCTAGAAGAAGCCTCTCTGAAGGTACCATCCGGCCCTCACCTCTGCCATCATAATTCACATCTGCAACCAGCCAATGTGGATTTAGGAAGTTCAAAGGCATTAAGAAAGCTGTCTTGTAAGAAGAACCGGAATTATCCTATACAAAATGTACTTTTAAAAAATAGAAGTATTCTACTAAACAGACTTGTAACTGCCACAGATTTCAAAGATCATAAAATATCAGTGCAGAAAAGAGCCTTGAATCATCCATATTGTTGCTTTTAAACTTGTTTATAAAACTCAGTAAACTCAAAGCCTAATTCATGAAACACAAAAGCATAACTGTTCTCGTGTAGTATAGCTGGGCTCCTGCACAACATGTATCCCCATTTCATCCTCCTCTCCACACTGAGGACACCCAAGGCTGGTGGGAGGGCCACCCCAAGGCGTCGTCCCACTTCCCAGTGAGATGAGCCAGGGCGGAGAGCTCACGTGACTCCCCTGAGATCCCAAGATCTATCCCTAAGAGACTCCGGACAGAAGAAGAGCTCACACCCGATCCGGCCCAGGAGGCTTTCTAAGTCCCCACAGGGCAGCTAAACCCAGAAGAAGGACCAGCTCCCAGGTGAACAGCTGCCCGGGCATAGCGGTTCCCTGGGCGCTGGGTGTCCACAGCCACCATAAAGACCGCTGCAGGGTGCAGCTGCTGCGCTGCTGAGAAGACAGGTCAGACGCCCTCAGGGCCGCTCCCCACCTAAAGCCTGTCCGACCTCAGCGAATCTTCCCACTCCCCAGCGACAGCGACTCAGGGAAGCCTTCTCTGGGGAGGCAACATGGCCTCAAAGGTTGTGCATTCTGCCCGGTTCCCATGCGCCCTGACTCTCTTGATGAAGGCAGGTGACAGGCACAGTATGGACAACAGCGCTAGAGGGCCCAGGGCATCCACGCAGGCCACGCCAGCCTCTCAGGCCCAGCATGAACAGAAGCAAGGCAATGGCTGCCAGCCCCCAGGGTATCCCTAGCGAGGTCTGTAACAGTAAGGCTGCCTGGAAACTGGTGAAGAAGCGACTGGTGCACAGCCCCACAGCTCCTGCTGCACACGGCCGAGCGTGGCAAGTTCAGCCCATGCATGGCAGTGAGTACATCTGTGGGTACACACACACACACACACGTATACACACACACGTACACACACACACACGTGCACACAGGCCCCAAACTAACAATATGCCTTTAAAACCTCCAGAGTCCAACTGTATCCCATTCTGCCATCTCAGTTCTTTACAGAAAGGAGACCCCCCCGGGCAAATGCCAGTGAGAACAGACTAGACACATGGGCATCCAGAGCAGAGGGGCAGGAAGATGGTCTGACACCAAAGGGAGGGGGTACAAACTGCCTGCACAGCAGAGAATGGGCCCTGGAGGAGCTCCAGCCACCGGTGTCACTGTCTCCTCTCCAGAGTGCAGGAAAGGACACGTGGCCCTGCCGAGTGGCACAGCCAGAGGCTCTGGTCAGCTGCAGCTTCCTGCTCTTGCTTTCCATTCTGTGTGTTTCCTCTTTGCTTTCCCATGTGTGGAGGGAGCAGGTATGGGTGTAAGGATGTGTTCTACCTAGAGACCAGCACGTCTCCTAAGCAACAGCTAGTAGGTGCTTGCCACAAGCCCGCGTACTCCATGCCACTCCTGCCCCTGGGATGACAGAACAGCCCTAACCCACCTTCTGTACGTCACCTTTGGGAGGATGGGGGGAGATGACTGTGGGAGAACTTCGCAAACAGAAAGCACTGTCACACACACACACACACACACACACACACACGTGCACACCACAGCCAAACACATCATCCTGTGATGGCCGTGGAGGCAGGGTGAGACGGGTCCTGGCCTGGGCATCGCAGGGGCTTCTCAGATCTGCCAGCTGCCAGCTGCGAGGCACGAGCAAGCGGCCTAGCTTCTCCAGGCTTCTGACAGCCCACAGCTGAGGGCCATGAGCACCACACAAGACGCGAGGAGAGGCCCGAGCTGTGCAGCACCGGGAGATGCCAGCCATCGGCAGCGCGGCAGCGCCCGCCTGCAGAGCTCTCTGCCATCTGTGACCTCCAACGGTCCCCATTTTCTTTGCAAAACAGATCTTCACTGGTACAACTCCACTGCCCATCAATCACCATCAGGAACCAGTAGAGTGATATAGCATCCTCCTCACACTCTTCTATCGGAGATCATCATTTCTGGCGGAGTTGCCGACAGTGATAATAACCCTCCACAGCTAATATCTGTGTGCTGTCAGTCTTTCCCCAGAACAGGAAGCTCCTGCAGACAGATCGCATTGGATGCTTCCATGTGCCCCGCAGGATGGAGCGCATGCAGCACACACTACACGATGCTTGATGGCACCAGACCCACGTCACTCCTAGGTCACCCCCACCCCCCAGGTGACTCATCTCAGAGCCTTCCTTCAGCACATTCCAGCATCCGCGCGGAGATCCGGCCTCAGCACCTCACGCGCACGAGCAGGAAGCATGCTTTGGCGTCGGCGCCCCTGCAGGCACGGAGGTAGAACTATCTGACAGGACGGGCCACTGGAGACAGCAGCAGCCAGCTGCAGCTCACTCGCGAGGCCAGGCAGGCTCTGGGCCGCCCAGGCGTCCAGGGGCTCGGCGACAGTGGCTCGGCATCAGGCGGGAAGAGGGCTGTGAGACGGCGAGGAGTTGTTAGCAGCGTCCCTTCTACTCGCTGCCTTTCCCATGCTCAGCTCCGGGTGACCTCGCAGGCCTCACCCCAAGGGAGCATTATTATGACTATAATTACAGTGATCACAGCGGAATGTGCAGGTGCTCTGGAGGTGTCAGCACCGCTCCTCCCGTGTCTCCAGGCCACACTGCCTTGGGCCGAAAATACTCTGCTACCAAATGATTCTTGGTTTTTAACCCTCCTCCGTTCTCAGGGTAACCCTGCCTCACTCTCCCCACCGCACCAGCTCTTCCTCCCGGCTCCCTCCTGCTCCTGTTTCTCCTGCACGTTTTTCTTCCCATGAGTGAAACAGCACCATGGACGGGTTGCCTGCTGTCCAGGCTGCCTCACACGCATGATGGGTCAGTGATGTGCATGTGTGTCAGGAACTTCACACTTCTGATAAGCACACGAGGCAGTGAGCATGTGGTCCGCAGAGACAGCACTGAGGAGCGGCCTCGGGACTCCAGACCATATTTCCTAATCAGAGTCACAAGGTGAGTGAAAGCCACTCCAGGAATGTGCTGGGAAAGGAGAGTTCTGAAAGGAGTCCAGGAGACAAGACGGGCAGAGCTGCATCGGAGCCCCATGGGCCAGCGAGCAGGAGAGGCACCGCTGCTGCCAGGAGGCCGAGATGCCTCACCAAGCCTTGCCGGGGGACCTCAGTGCCGGGCCTCCCGCCTCCTCCGTGCGTGACCAGTACCAGCCAGGGAAGACACTCTTGTCTCAACTTTTTCTCTCCTGTATTTTCCTTCAACCCAGATATGAGCCCTCCCAGGCCTCTAAGCAGTGTGCATGCCTCCTCTAACCAGACCGACACAAGGGTCCAACTTCCTTCCTACCACGGTGCAAAGCCAGCCAAGGAGTCTCTGGAGATACGACCTTACTGAGTGTGCGCATCTTCCATGGCCGCTACAGCCAATGACCACAACTTGTAGCTTAAAAACATCGATCATTTTTCTACAGCTCCACAAGCTGCAAGTCCTAAAGCCAAGGTGTCTACCTGGCTGGCTCCCGACAGGCTCTGCTGGGGAATGCACCCCCCTGCCTCGTGCTGCCCTGGAGCTTTGGCAGCATGCTTCGGCCACTGACGTGTCCCCGAGGCCCTGCAGTCGCGGGCTCCTGCCACTACACTCCTACTCCCTCTTTTCTCCTGTGATCCCCTCATGCAGACCCCTTAGACCTACCCAGATTACCCAGAATACTCCTCCTGTCTCAAAACCCCTAACTTAAGCTCATCCTGAAAGACTTTATGCCATGCGGGACAGCATTCAGGGAGTCAGACACTAGGAAGGGCCCTGACCCTAAACAAAGGGTCCCACGAAGCTAAGGAGAAAAGATACAGTTAAGGTTCTTCAAAGTTGTCTGGAACACAAGTGCTTGCTGGCTGTTGGGTCTCCGAAGGACCAAGCAGGAGGCTGCTCAGACAGCATGAATACTCACAGAACGGAGCCACGGTATTCCTGCAGCAGACCGTGAGGTGTGCGGGACTGTCTCTCTCTTCCAGCTGACACAGTGCAGACACCAGGAACAAGTGACATGCCCACGTCACACAGCTGCTAAACGGCAGAGCTGAGCTTATACTCCAAATCCAGTTGAACTGACGAACAGCAACCAACACTGGCACTGAATCCATTACTTGCCAAAACAGGCTCCGTGTCAGAATCACCTTCAGGCCAAGTAATGACACATATTCCCAGGCCTTTCCCTGAAGGTCTGAGTCAGTATACAAGAAGTGGAGCCTGGGGAGGCGCCTTTTCAGCGAGCTGGGGAAACGCTTTGGCTTAGCCACGGCCGTATGCAAGAGCCACGGCCGCTGTGAATCGTGTCCACAACGGTGTCACTGTGGTCACAGCAAGCCCTCAGTCCTTGTAAATTCACACCTGCCCCCCACACTCATGCACAAAAGTATGTGGACAGTGTATCTGGGCTCAGTAATGCCAGCCTTTGGGGCTAGCTATCTGCTGCAGGGCTGTCCTGGGCATTAAAGCCACGGATCCCTCCGCCTACGGGATACCCCTGGCACTGCCCCATTGTGCAGAACATCTCCAGAAACCTGAACCTTCCCCAGGTGGCAACACTACCCTCGGGTGCAAATCACTGCAGGGGAACACAAGGAGGAAGGAACGGTTTGAAAGCGAAGTCGCTTGCTACAGAAATTCCAGCTGCGCACAGCTTGCGCTCCTCACTGAGCAAAGGCGAGCCGGGAGGAAAGAGCGGGAAGCCACAGCCTGGAACGGAGGTGCAGATTCTCTTCCCGTCAGCTGCGGGCCGGAGATGGCTGGGAACACACTCCCTAGCACGGCCCCAGACCCACACTCAGCTCGGGCCTTTCAGCGGACAGGAAGCCGCGGCTGAATTGCTCTTGTCTGGGTCTTAAGCCTCCTCACTTGCAAAATTATTAGGTCAAACACAAGTATCTGTAAGGGTCACTGTCGAGGGGAGCATTCCTAGCCGAGGAGCTGGGGCTGCAGGGCACTCATCTGCGGCCAACCCAAGGAGCCCACCATGTGGGATGCCACGCGCAGCCCCAGCCCCCTCCCGGCTTCTCCGCTTAGCTTCTCAGCACCTTCCTGCCGCCTTCTCTCTCTGCTCCCATATAGCAGAGAAGAGCTATGCAAGGCTATGTGGAGTTTTATTTATTCTTCTTTGCTGCTGAATAAGCTCAGGTATTTTTATTAAAGCGGATACCTTCAGAGAAGATGGTCTGGAAAGAATGTCTGAGCCCTGAGTCGTAAGATTATTGTGATGCTCCCAGCCCGGTTCTTGGAAAAGGACAAATGATAACAGTGGGTGATCCTGACTGCAGATCAGGAGGAGGCTGGAGAGAGCTCCCAGAGGTGTATGCAGAGGGTGCCTGGAGCTACGCGACCATTTAAGAAAAGCTACAAGGAAGACCTTCCCTGCAAACTACATTTTATGTAATTATTTGGCAAGGCTGTCCTACACAGAACAGACACTTAATTCCATTTGAAATTAATCATATTTCACTAGCAGAGTGTGACCTGAAAAAAAGTATTTTAAAAAAGCCAACAACAAAAATACACAAATATGAAGCATAAATGTCTTGTCCCATTTTCAAAAGGCAAATATAATTGACTTTGAGGTACGGGCTTCCTGCCAACCCCAGCTACCCTTTCAACGTCTGACAATGCTGCAGCTAGCCCAGCAGAAGAACTCAGAACAGGAAGCAGGAGTCCTTGGCCTGGGGAGTACCCGAGCAGTCACGTGGCCTGCAGGAAGACTTCAGTGGGCAGCACGGAGCGCGCCTGGCTCCTCACCTCCCAGGAGCCCAACCACCACAGGCTCCCAGGAAGGGCTTCTTCACGCAAGCTCAGGGCCCTTACGCATCCCTGTGCCTCTCCCACCCAGCGCCATGCTCACCCACTACACGCAGCACCTGTAACCTGTGGCTGAGAGCATGTTTTCTGTAGCTCACCCAGCAGGACTCCTGTAGAGGTAAGTGTCAGCTCACTCACTTCAAGACCCTGGACATCGAGGCCATGTGTTCACTATCTGCTTCTGCAATGGAAGAAAAGCAAGGAATGACAGGCCAGAGGGCGAGTGCCACATGAGCCAGCCCGGGCTAAGGTCAGAAGCACTTAAAGATCGCTGCATTTACCTGCCCTACTTGCTGCTCAAGTGGGTGCGCTGGTCCCCAGCACAGCAAGAACCCCCAACGTCCGGGCTGTTCTAATGCAGAGTCCTGGCTCCTCAATGCCAGGCCAGCACTGGGCAGATGGAGGCCAACAGCGCTCGGCTGGAAGACTTCAAGCACACTGCAGCCACCAGGGATGCCGTCTAGAAACCATTCCTGGAAGCTGGCAGGAGCCACAGCTGCAATGTCCTGTCATTTCCTGATGGTCACCAGAAGTACCCTGGCCCTCGGCTCGCAGGACAATAGCCTCTGCACCAGGCCAGGGGTGGCGAGCCTGCAGGGTGTGCTGCAGCGGCTGTTCATACCACTGGCAGCTCTAAAAGGTTTGCCATCACGGAGCTGGCCTCTTCTCCAGCAACCCAGACCCGTGCCCTGTTACGGCAGGGCTGATGCCACTGTCACAGACTAGGGACTGCAGGCCAGAGTTAGCAGAAATCTTGCAAGCTGGAGCTCCCGGCTTGCACACCAGAGCATCCGCCCACTAACCTAAGCGTGGCACTTGCCACAGGGAGAGGACCGATGTGTGCTGAACGCTGCACGCCTCAAGCGTGGCCGCCGGGTGATCTGCTCGGACTCCCCTGTAGTCCGCAGGGGCAAGGGACGCTTTCTAGCTCCATTTTCCAGTTGCAGCTGAGGCCGTCACCCCACGGCCAGAGCTCAGCCTGGGACTTGGGTCTCTCCCCCCACATCCTGCACAGCTTGCAGGACCCGGGACCTCGCGCCAGGAATGCACACGCACTGAGTGCCAGCTGGGCTCAGCTGAGCCCCCAGAACACAGTGACCCAGAGCACGCACACGCCCCCACAGCTTCCTGCTGCCTGCTAAAATCATCCTTGGATCACAAGAAATAATTGGAGGGTTCAGAGTACAAGCCCATTAGAAATACAACCTCGGGGATTGGAACATAAAACAAGCCTAAGCAGGAATGTCTCTGCTTCCTGGCACAATCCATAAAGCCACAGAACGTCAGCACTAAGAGGGGCTCTGGAGATCAGCCAGCGCGGGGCCTTCATTGTACTGAGAAGTAAACTGAGGCATGGTGGAACAATGGCTCGCTGAAGGTCAGACGTCAAGTTTCAGCAGCGACAGCACCTTTCCCCTTTCTGTTCTCAGATCCCAGCTCCGAGCATCCTGGGTGTGCATTCTCAGCCTCAGAGCCGGAGCTCAGCACATGGCTCCTGGTCATATCTCTCCACCTTGTCAGGTAATTGCGACTCCTGGCCACAGACGGAGGCCGCCGCCGCCACACCTCCCCAATACTTTATTGCCCCCAAAAGCCATTTCCCGCCTCATCTGCTCCGCCGGCAGAAGCACTGCCCTTAAACAGTCAGCACAAGGCAGACAGAGCGGGGACAGCAGCGCTTCCCTCTCTCTGGGGCGCTGGAGGCACCAGCTCCGGCGCAGAGAGGAGGGGCTGTGCCCAGCTGCATGCCCTCTGGGCAGCGGAGGATGACCACAGCAGTCCCCAATACCAGGCAGAAATCCAGGGAGCACCCCAGGAGGAGAGCCCTGGCCTGCAGTCCTGGGGCAGCTGCACAGTCAACGGACAGCGGGGCCTGGGGCACAGCAATCCCAGCATCCCGAGGCCGAGAGGGAAGGACCCCAAGTTGGAGCCTGGCCTGGACAACTTTGTGACTTAGCAAGTTCCAGTTTCAAAATAAAAGATAAAAAGAGGTGGGGATGTAACTCAGTGCTGCAACCCTGGGGTCAATTCCCAGCGCTGAAAAAAGCCAAGCAAGCACCCCTGGGAGCTGGGAGCCCAGCGGGGTCAGCGGAGGAGCTGATCGGTGAACCAAGAAGTCACTTGTGTGGAGACTGGAGCTTGCCAGAGGGAGGGCAAGGGCTGGTGTAGCTACACACACAGAGACTGTTCAGCGCCCAAGGGGAGCTTGAAAACTACACTCAGAAACAGTTGAAAGGGAACAGAGAGGAAATGTGATCTCCAGTTCTCGAGGCTCTCCCCATAATTATCGGAGTAGAGTAAACCTGCGCCCTGTGCCTGCTCCTGAGAGCCTCCAACAGGACAGTGATGGTGAGAACAGCGCCTCTGCCCACAGTTCTCAGGCTCATCTATCCCACTCCAACCCAGGAGGCGACCAAAGCAAAGAGCAGCCGAGCACCCTGCGGCCCCAGAGCCACACGGCTCGAGTCTGCGCTCCGCATTGGCTACCTTCTCCACTCGCTCTTCTCTCGCTCCGCATGCCATGCAGCATCAGCGGCAGCACTGTGCTGGGAAAAGTGTAAGCACCTGTTCACCCAAAGGAGAAATAAAAGACCTCAGACTTATGCCATTCACCAATTTCCATGGTGATTTGTACTCTTGCCATGCAGATTTGTACCCGCCAATGTGCCCTACCGAGCTCACAGCTCCTTCACCAAACAGCTCTTAAAGCCAGGAGACACAGCGCACCGCAGCTGTGCAGAGACCTGGGGGCTCCTCATTAGCCTCACCTGCAGGGAGGTCACTGCCTATCTAGGAGGGCGAGGACAGCCTAAGACAGCGACGCAGCCCAGCTCCTGTGGGACTCGCTCCTGCCACCTCTCCAGCCTCGCTGAGCACCCCCCTTCCTCACACTCTGCCTGGGTACCTGTACCTTCAGGCTCAGCCTGAGTGCAGCTCCTGGGAAGCCTCTGAGGCTGAGCCTCCCTGCGAGACCCTGCCCAGGGCTCAGAGCTCTTCCCAGAGCCTCACACTTACAACTACTAGCTACGCATTGTCGATGGCTTCCTGAGAGCGCATCTTCTTCCTGGGCCGTAAGGCGGAGGCTGCGTGTTCCCAGCACCTCCCCTGAGTCACAGTGAGCACAACACGCGGTTTCTGACTGGTGGGCGGACTGCATGGTGCAGCAGGACTCTGTGTAAAGGAGATGACAGGCCCAGAACAACCAGGAGAGGCTTCCAGGAAA
>NDGN011471929.1:0-24533 GCA_002564285.1 Tympanoctomys barrerae | reverse complement strand
AAAAAAAAAAAACAGCTCTATTTTGAGGCACAAATGCACAAAACTTTCTGAATGCCTTTCTAGGCAGCCTATACACACCAACCTAATCAAAGTTTGCTTTGTGTTCTTTGGGATGTGCAGAGATGCTGTGTATGCTTCACTCCAACTATTAGATTCTACCTCTGAATTAAAGAACTGCCTGGAAGACTAGGTATCCCCATCTGGAGAATCTGATCATGTGACCCATTCCAGAGAAGTGTGTACTTTGGCCAGGAACAGAAGAGATGGATTTTGTTTAAACAGATTCACATTTGTTAAATTTACAAATTTGTGCAATCAAGATGCACAAAGTGCACACTGGACCACAAGTGTTTAGATAGCTAATTTGGAGTTGTGCACTAAAGAGATAGAAAAAATAGAGGATGAATCAGCCTCCATGAGAGCAAGACACTTCTGTACCATCTCTTCCCAAGTTTGCTGGGTCTTATTTGTTTTCTGAAGAACATGCCAGAATCCTGTGAACTTTGTGTAGACTAATCCTAGAAGATGAAGGCAATTCTCAGTGTCTATCTCCAATCCCCAAGGTCAGATTCAAGTGAAAATTAAGAAGGGCCCTACATTAATTCCAAGGGCCACCTTGCAGGCCAAAAATATTAAACACCAGAGTTGAATATGGGAATAGGGAGATTTCTGGTAAAACCTACTCTATGCAATGATCATTCTTGTCATCTGACTTCCCCAAATCAGTCTAATGGGAGGCTGAAGATCAGAATTTGGGCCATGAAAAATGTTTGCAGGCTCCCAGGGAAGGAAAAGAGATCTGGATCAAATTATATTCAATTCAGAGGCATGTGAGGTATTCTAATGATTTCCCATTACCCTGTGGTCCTCTTGGGTGGTGGAGCTCATTAAAGTTCAATCACAAAAATTAGGACTCAGAGGATGTCAGCCCTGAGAAAGGACTCTACCTGGACTACCAGAGCTTTGTGAGGAGAAGTGACTTGGCCAAGACCTCAGCTCCAGGCTGTCATATCCCCAACAATATGTTTCTCCTTGACTACCAAACAGGTGGCTCATGTTTGTCTTTTAGATCACTATCCTAAGAAGAGTCATCTGAAGCCAATCAACCATGTGCACAAATCCAAGCCACCATCATCACCCCCCTGGAAGTCCTGAGGCAGCTCTGAACTCACCTTAAGGTTTCCACATTCACGGTTTGCTCTCCACAGGATGACCAGCTTCTCCCTTGGCTTCATATTGCACTAAATCCAAACTGTGCACCCAGCCTTTGAGGGGTCACCTCTCTACTCTCAGCTCTTTTCTCTCATTCATGTACTGCAGCCCCAAGTCAATGGCCTTCCAGCTCTTTGAAAGAATAAACTTGTTCCTTCCTTGGGATACCTGGTCTAGCTGGTCTCTCAGCCTACAAGGCTCCTGCTAAAATGACTCCCATGGATTTCTGTAGCACTTTCTTAAGTGCTGATCAGTGGCCCCTCTCAGAGGGTCTGTGCCTGACTCCTCTTGAACACCAACTCCTCTGCATGCCTCCATTTCTCCTGCTCTATGTGGTTTTATCTGCCTTCGTTTTCTACAGCAGCTATCTTTACCAAACACTAAAAATTTACAGTTCTGTGTTCATTTTCTTCATATCCACTAAAATGTTCCATGAGGTCTAGAGTTTGTCTAGACTGCAGAACGATGCCTGGGAAAGTAGAGACACCATCCATACTTGTTGACCCAGTGAAGTGAGATGCTCATGCACTACCAGCCAGTCAGCAGTATCTGAGTCCAGATAATAGGTGACAGTCACAGCAGCCACCCATGGAAGATCCCAGGTAGACTTAAACCTAAGGGGATCCTGGCAGTCACCATCACTAAATTCTCTATCATTTTGCCTCACTAGTATATCTTTCCTCTTCTTAACCTTAATCAACCATCTCATTTGGAAACTCATTTTTGAACCCAGGTCGAATATACATACATCTTAGATAACTATATGATTTAAGGCACCCTTGTTGTTCTATTGATTTATCATTAAGTATTTCTTGAGCTTTGTGGTTGGTTGATTGGTGGGGTTCTGCTCGATTTATTTTTTTCCCATTTAAACGTATAGGGTCTCAGGTTTCTGTACTATATATTAATTATAATACTTATCATTTATTCTTTTTTTTTGTACTGGGAAATAAAACTTAGAATCTTGCATTTTCCAGGCAGGCACTTGTGCTGCTGAGCTATATCTCCAGCCTCTATGATACTTATCTACTTCTCTGTTCAAGGCTAGTATTAGGTTCTGTACTTAAAGATATTTTGACAGAAAAGAATCATTTCAGAAAAAATAACATATGGAAGAGTCTGCAGTTTTTACAGGCAAAGTTAGCAAAAGATAGAGGAAAATTCTTCCAACACTGATGATTTGGGAGGAAGCTGATATAACAGCACTGCTAAAACATAAATGCTAGCTAGCGCATGGTTGGAGAGGACTGGTGGCCGTGGCCCAGGAGACCTACGCCGTGGAGGCTGATAACAGGCAGGCTGTGGCTGTCTTCTCTGATCGCATAACCAAGAAGGCAGCACAGAAGCAGTAAGAACGCAGAGGTGAACAGGCAGGAGATGCTGACTTTACACACTGGGGAACCAGTCTGAGCTCTGGAAAACTACTTGGAAAATAATACATCAAAACATCCAAAGAATTTAGCAAATCATTGACTACAAGGACTATCACAATCTTTCCTTCCTTTCCTTCTTCCAAAATCTCTATATGACCCAACTCACCCCAAAGTTTGATCAGCTTGGACAGATCACTCAGCAATCTGAGCTTGCAGCTACGCTCACTCCAATGTCTGCTTCTCTCATTGTACCATATTGCATTCCGGTCTATGGCATTCTCTTTCCCCTCCACATGGTTCTGCAAAGTGCCTTCCAGTATTTCTTCCTGGCCTAGAAAATCAACTTTTTCTATTGCTTAGTTACTTTTTATTTCAAAAACTGCTTCATGTCTTAATAGCAGATAAAAGGTGCACACTGCCCTTGAGATGGGGTTTTTCACTTGTGTTCCTGAGGGTTTTTGAGGACTGCCAATGGATAAAGGTGCACACAGACATTGTGCTTTGAAACTCATGGTCACCAGCCTAATTTGGATGACTCGTCTACTTTATATACTGAGCTTCTGAATAAGAAATTGTTTAAAGAAAGATTTTACTGTTTTTATTTAAAATAATTTTTTAAAGAATTTATAGTCACCTATGACTCAAAGGATTTGCCACCACCTGGTGGCAGCATACCCAAATTTCAATATGCCTTAGATGTTTCAAAGATTCGTTAAATCGAATCTACCACCCTAAAGCTATAATGTGTATGTTCAAAATGCAATGATAGCATGTTAAGGTTAACATTCCATGAGTAAATTAAAATGCCTTGTCATATGTTCTCACAGGACTTGAACGCACTTCCCCTACGCCGTAAAGCTGGGGGTCGTGGTGCACACCTACAACACCAGCAAGCCATAAGGCTGAGGTAGTAGGATGGCAGTTTCAAGTTCCATCTGAAAAGAGGGCAGCAGGGATTTAGCTCAGCCATAGAATGCTTACCTAGCAAGCTGGAAGCCCTGGGTTTGGTCCTCCACACAAAATAAATAAATAAGCCTCAAACTAAAACACACATACACACACACGCACACACACAAAAAAAGCCCCCTCTCCCCCCCCAAAAAATCATGTTCTATATGGGCAACTGTGCTACTCAGCAAGACCCTGTCTCAAAATGCCAAAAATGTAAAAAGCCTGGGGTGTTATCTCAGTGGACCAGCACTGGGTTCAATCCCCAGTAACTGGAAGAAAAAAGAAAACCAGAAAATCTTTTCAGGAGCCTAACATGAAGTCTTCATTGGTGAATTCATTGAAATGGCTTTAGTGTTTGTGTCGCAGCATTATTTACCTTCTGATACCTTGGGGAAGCTTTTGTGTCTCCATCCTGTTGGAGTCAGTATAACTACTCAGCTCCTAGTTGCATATTCTCTGTGCTGCTCTCCACCTCCAAAACTAAACAAAGGGTAAAGACACCTTTCACAGACCTTTATAAATGACTGCACAAAAAGAATAGAAAGCAAGTACTACAACCACAAGCACAATCACAGAGGAGTGGAGGAAGAAAGGCCGACTTTTTTTTTTCCTTTTCAGGCCTTTCAGCTCTCACATAACAGTAATATATTATATCATATCATGTTCTGTCCACTTTAACCACACTAACTTGCTCTAACCTTGCTCTGGCCTGATTTGACAATGCTCTGTTCAGGTAAAACACCTTTAACACTCAAGAATAGGTTCCAGTAAGTTAAGCACCTGAAAAAAGAGACTGAGAAAGGAAATGAAACCCAAGCCCTGCCATCCTCATCATCTTTTCGGCCAGACCCAAACAGACCCCTCCCAAGCACCTGGTAGCACCACTGCCCCCTGCTCTAGCCATGTGGCTCCTAACTCTTGGCTTCCTCACTCACCTCGGGGCTTACACTCAGGCTGTTTTCAGGAGGGACATAAGAAAATCTGCAGGACAGGCTAGGGGCATCCTGCCACATCTCTCATGTATGTAGAGAAAGGGTGAGCAGGTTTGAATGAGGCCATCAGAGAAATATTCCTGGCAGCAGGCTGGTGGATGTAGAAGGGAGATTTAGTTCTCATGGCCCTCAACACCTGCAACAAACTTACTCTCTAGGAAGCCATGATTGCTGTGTGCTGTGGATTTGCCAGTGAGATTACGTCCGTAGACTAACACTGGAATTCTGGGAAAATAGCAATTAGCCAAGTTGGCAGTTGATGATTAAAATCCATACATGGTTCCCCTAATGGTCATTCTAGTATTCTATACCAGCTTTTTCTAGGTCATTACAAATCAAGATATTATAAGAAATGAACTGATGCACAAAGAAATAATGAGTTAAAAGTCATAAAAGGGTGACAAAATGAAACGATCAACAAGAAATAAGTCAGCACTTCTGAAATTTGAAGATGTGTGCTTGTGCATATAGGACAGCTGATCTCATAACAGCATATGGAGCAAAGCTGAGAAGAGCAGGCACTCCAGAGATCGACATTATTGTTTCAAAACAGCAAAACACATTGGTGACTCTTCAAGCAGTTGCCTGCTTGTTATGGATCAGCATCTTCTTTATAAAACCAAACAGTACTGCCTATATTTTCCAATTATTTGGAGCAATATAAAAATATTTCAATCATGCATCTGCATGCACCATAAGTGTACAAACCTAGTCACTTAAAATATATATACTTATTTAAAATTTTCAGAAATAGAAAGTTTGAACAAAGAATACAAACAACCAAAATGCTTCAAGTAATACTAAAGTTGTACAATGAGAGTCCAGGTCTACGGATACTAATTAGTCTTCTTGATTTGGTAGTTATGTAGCAGGCTACCTCACGGCTTGCTGCCTCTGCTCCTGGGCCATTACTGCCTATCTTGAGATCACTTTTGATACTCAGAGGCAAAGGAACACCAAACAGTAGTCACTTATCTGACAAAAGACCTTGTGTTTTTCTTATTCTATCAATCATTAAACAAGTAATGTCTTTTTATGTTATTGCTTTGACATTCATTAACACTCATGTCAGAGGAAATCTTTGCAATTAAAAATCCTATTGACCATCTAAAGTTGTTTTGACCTGGTTGGTTACAACTGATTTTTTTTGGGGGGGTGGGGGGGACGGAAGCAATAGTATTGAGATATAGCAGGAACTCACCCCATAGTTCAGCTTGAAGTATCTCTTTTATGACTCAAACAACGTCCATACACATACCTTTCTTAAAAAATCAGATTTGGGCATCTCAAAGATAACTTGAAGGACAATCTGAACTAGCCAGCTTATGAGGAAGGAACATATCAGAAAAACAAAGTCAGATAGCAACAAGACTGCTGTACTGTTGCAGGATTTCTTCCTTATAGCAAACATACAAACTCAAAGAAGGGTTTCAGCTAAAATTCTGACAGACTTATTAGCACCTCAAATGTTTGAAACGAATTTTACCTAAGTTCCTTATGATCACAAACCACAAACAGAAGCAGAATAAGAACATGTCCAACATGACAAAGTGAGAGCTTTGGATACCATCGAGTAACTCACTCGCTCCTAAACCACTCCTTTTGTGGGAACATCACCCATAAAAACCAATTATACATCATCCACAGCAATATTATCATCGAGTATTGAGAGATATAAAACTGAACAAACACTTTTCTTTTTAATAAAGAGCAATTTAGAGGGTGGGAGAAGAACAAATTTCCTTCTTGGAAAAATTTGTGTGTTATAAAAACGTTCTTTATTTAAGGAGTGGATTGACCTCAGTGCATCTGTGCTTGCACATCACCTACTCTACAGAGTGTAAACTGGGGTGAAAATCAGCACTAAAACACTTCTCTAAGACATATCACTGAAAGTGTTATCAATATAAAGACGAATACAAGACATTTCTCTCTTTACCTATTCCTTTATGCTGTCATTTTCTATAATTTAATTATATTACTATTTAATGAACATGAAAGATTGAATATAAAGTTTTAAAGATACGTAAAGCAGAATATATCAAATAAATTCCATTTATCATCTAAGACCCAAATTCAGTCACGAAGAAGACCAGAGACATGGATCTGAATTTATATATTCATTCAACAAACGTTAAGTAAAAACACTATTTTGGAGACAGGGCAGCTGTGCTAGGAAGGAAACACTAGACTTCCCTGTGTATATACCTGTGGACAACCAAATCCATGGTTGCAGGAAGTGAACTATAATGGGGTTTTAATGTCCCGTGGGCCCTGCCTCGGCATTACTCATGTTCAGTAAATGAAAGCAATACAAGCTTTGCAAAGGGATTTTAAACTATTACAGAGGAGGCTTAGAAATGGAATCCAAACACCACCATGGATATAAGATTCCAGGAACTACTCATTTGTGGAGATCTTTGAGCTCCAATCACTAGAGTTTACATGAATATTTAAGAAGGAAAGACTCAATGAGGACATTGAAAAGGGAAAATTGCTGTTGGTCGTTTTTGAATTTATAGATCTTTCCTAAGACTCCTAGTTCACAAGGAATTTCTTCAAAGGCACTTTTCATCTAGTCATTATTCCAGGATTAAAACCAAGACAACACACTTAGCAAGTGGGCCGCAGACACACCAGTAATAGTTCCAAAGCCAGCCCTTCCAGCAAACTAACATCAGACACAAACTGAGGCAAAAAGGTGGGGCTGAGGCTCCCTACCCAGCCTGGCCCTACTCACAAGAGGACATCTCATAATTCTCCCCTCCCAGGCCCTGGTGACTGTGCCTCACCTGAGGCCACAAAATGTTCTAGGGATAAAGTTAAGTGAAGGATTAGGCCTGCAGCATAGGATTAAGCCACTGGGTCAGGGTTTGAGGCACCTCTGGGCTGGGCCTTACCTAGCAGCTTAACCTTATGCATCTCACTCAAGATCCTCCAAAGTTTACCCCATCAGACTAAAGCTCATCTCGGTCTTCCAGAACCTGGAGTCTGATTCAGAGTTGTTTACAGAACTTATTGAATTCTCAGCCCCATTTTAGAAATGCCAGCCCTGCTTAGCCGCTATGGGAATGGGAATTTTGAATATTTTCATTCAAACATTGTATTCTATTTGTTTGTCCATTTAAACATTTTATCTCTGGTAACATACCTTGAGGCCTGATGCTATCTGGATTTCTGTTCTCTGTCCCACAGAGGCATCAAACATAAAAATAAATTAAATCATATAATTGTTTTTCTTCAAAGTGGGTTGAAGAGACCTTCAAGAAGCATATGGATGTTTATTTCAAATGTCACAAAACTTCTAGTTCTCAGTTCCTTCCACATCATACTCACACGTACCCAAAAGAGCTAGGATCCACTGCAGAAGCCTTGAAAACACTGCAGCACCCTAGTTTGTGCTGTTTGAAAGGTAAGCTCTTACTATAAATGCACTCTGATAATATTTTTCAACATTTTCATGGAGTGTTTCAGATTTATGTCTGCATAAGATCATTATCTCTTGGCCCTCAGCCTATTGCCATGAAGTCATAACCTTTGTTCAAGAGCAGCCCAACCCACTGTCATAATTACAGTTTTAACTCTGTTAATAAACAAAATGAAAGCCACTAAAGATTGAGTTTCTTCTGTCATAACAGAAAATAGAGTACTCTGGATTTTGTATTAAATAACTGAAATTTAGTCGCTGAGCTAGAAGAGGCCTTAGTATAGGTAGAATCAGAAGTTTTAAAGCATCTTCTCTTATAAGTAAGGATTGGAAAAGAAGATGTGAAATTATCATTATTTGCATATGATATTATACTCTACAGAGGACCCCCAAAACTCCACCAAGAGTCTTGTAGATTTATCATCAAATTCAGCAACATAGCAGGATACAAAGTCAACATCCAACAATCAGCATTTTTGTACACAAGCAATGAACATACTGAGAGAGAAATTAGGGAAACCACACCTTTCACAATAACATCCACAAAAATGAAATACTCAGGAATCAATCTCACAAAGGACACAAAAGATTTATACAGTGAAAGTTATGGTACTCTGAGCAAAGCGACTGAAAGGATTTGAAAAAAATGGAAAAATATTCATACTCCTGGATAGGAAGAACCAACATTGTGAAAACGGCCCTACTCCCAAAATTGCTATATAAGTAATTGAAATAGTAAATTTATTTGTAAGATGATCTTGCAGCATCTATCAAACACTGTTACTTAACAGTATTTATGTTATGTCGCTTTACAGCATTTTAGTTAGCATCATTGACTCGTAACAGTTCTAATGGCTAAAATGTTCTAGCCCCATCCAGGATAAGATTCAGACTCTTTGTTCTAGTTCTGCTTGCACATTAATGCATAGGTCTACACTACTATACATCAGCCCTTTTACAACTTGAAGCCCATCCATGTACTTTCCCTTCTCACATAACCCTAGGTTTCTCAGCTCATTTCTACAAGCTTTTCAGCTCTTACCATCTTAGTTCTTGCCCTCTCTTTAGAAGTTCCCTAGTTTGTGAAGATGTCTCTTAAAACACAGGTCATACAATGAAAACAGTAACACAGACTGTAACCAGAAAAAGGTACAGTGGAACTAAACTTTCCTCCATTAAGTCAAGTCACTGCATTTCCACACTAGAGCCTGGGATTCTATTAGCTTTTATAGCTACTCTACCATCTTGTTGGGTTATATTATGATTTGTCAAGGCCTGGCTCAATAAGCAGCCCTAAACTAAGACATGAACTTTTTATTCTGTTTCGTATGCTGCTACAAACTAACAAATTAATAATATGAAGCAGTCATTCTTAGCTCCATTTCTTTATAACTATTCTATGGGCTCTGTATTCAAACCCTAACCATAGGTCTTGTTCTTTAATATGCTGCTATGTTTGGCAAGGAGGGATTAAGAAAATATTGGTGCAATTCCATTAGATAATAACATATCTCACCATCACTCTACACAATGTTGGGGATTATTCTCTGCAAGTGAGACAGCTGCACCAGGGGAGTGTCTGACTAGATCATGTCTAACTTGAGAAGAATTTCTTTTCTCCAATCAAAACATTTCCCTTACCCTCTTAAAGTTGACAAAGTGATTATAGGAATATAGGGCTCTAAGTAGAAGGAAAATGTATGATTCATATCTTGCAGGAAGCAAGATGCCACCCAATACACTCTAGGGAAACTTGGAAGAAAATATGTCTTTTATTTTCTCTGTCATAATACAGAAAATAAGCACTAGCAGTGTTGATAGCCTATGGCTTTTCACTTAGAATCAACAATAATGGCATGTCCCATGATTTTACTTTTTCAACACCATCCTCAAACAAAGCAATGAAATGTAAGATGATGTGAAATTTAAGAAGGCCAAATAATGGTTTGCAGGTGTGAATGTTATTCATATTTTAAACTAAATTAAACTTTTCCCCATTACTCTAGCAAAATCAATGCACTATTAATTACCAAGAGGTAAGATGCTTCTAATACTTAAAAATACATGAATTTTGACACTTTTCATTTGTGTTAATCAAATAGAGTCTGTTTATAGGATGTACATTATTAAAAATAGTAAAATACATTTTAAACTAATTCATCATTTACAGACCAATAATTCTGTGTAATTTATAAATCCCAAACATAAGATTATTTTATCAATTTTTATAAATATAAATCAACATTACATAAAGAACACAAAGGAGGGGGGCTTAAGAGAGACATCTGTATGTTTTGAGTTATCCAGTGATATTCGCAAAGTGTCGTTTATTTTAGGAGGCACCAGGTAATGCTTTCTTCCTGAACATGTGCCTGCACAGACATCAAGGAAGGCTTCAGAATGTTCGCAGTAGAATGCTGAGTCTGAAAAGTGTCCTTGCCTTTTTAAACATAATCAGGGCTGGGCAGGTACTAGGCGCTCAGGCAACATTCGTTGAACTTGAACATGCATAATCTGTATCTGTGGCTTCAGAACAGCTAAGAGAAAAGGAAGAAACAAATTCCTGTACAAAGTCCTATTTGAAATATTACCACAATGCTAGATAACAGAAGAGAGCCAGTAATCTGAGCAAGAGCCCCCACACAGTGCCAATGTTCATGTGGACAGGACAGCCTGGTGGCCACGTCTACAGGCCGCAACTGTATCAGCCAGAAGCAGCCCAGGAGCTGAGACTCTATAACTCTGATATTATCTAATCTCTTTAGTTTTTTCCCAAATCAAAGAACCAAATCCTGTCTCTCATATGCTAAATCCAGTAAACTGCAAGTGTCATGCTCCTCTCTCTCTGCTACTTCCCCTCACTGTCCCCAATCGCTAAAATGATTAGGTTTGTTTTGGTTTGGTTTCGGGTTTTTCTTCTCTCTCCTCCAGGCTGTACTGGCTGAATGCCAAATAAACAGTTCCTTCTCAGGAAGACAAGGATGATCTTCTAAACAATGAGATCAGACTATTCCGAGAGGGTCACAAGGACGTCTGTGACCTGCTACAAGAAATGCAGTTGCTTTCAGAAAATATGAATGCTAAGTCCAAGCAACTACAAAGCGACAAAGTTGCTTTCATGTTTGCTCAATGGAAGCAATTTCATCACCCCTCATGCATGAGAGATAGGTTCTGAAGGAATTTTCCAGTCCTCCTACCCACAATGAATCAACGGAATGAAATAATCAGTACAGTCGTGGGCTCTGCGAATACTTGCGATGGTCAATCCAGTTGGGCATTTAGTGGCAGGCTTAATATTCTAAAATAATTTCCACTAAGCTGTTTCCATATATTCCTATACTTTGTCTTTAGTTTGCTATTTAACATAAAATAATCCTAGTGTTCATGTATTTTGTCTTTTGTTCACATAAGAATAGTCCAGCCAAATCCACACATCTAAAAAATAAAATTATGTACATACAGATCATGATCCTCTAACTTTTGTTTGGAGCCAACTGACCAGTAATGTAATGCATTTGAAAAATTCAAATTGACTATGAATGGATGAATGTGAGTTAAGAATGGTAGAAAGCCTTGTCCTCATACTCTAGGCCATATCTCTAAGTTTGTGGACTACTCAGAACTCTAAATACTTTCCTTCTACATATTCTAAGTGTAAGTATTGCTGAGTGACACAGAACATAAAATGGAGGAGATCTGAAGTACATAAGGTTGTATAAAATGTTTACCAGCAACCCAATCACTCCTCTATATGCTCAGATGACCTGAAGAGCATTTTTGTATGAACTAAGTGTAAAGGAATTAAGATGTCATTAGTTATATAGCAGACTGTAAACATAACTGTGCTGTACATTTTTCCTGCCCATAAGTCTCTTTGTATTTTTGCCTATTTTCTCTTTCAAAGGTAAATTAAAGAGAAATTAGTTTTGATAAATACTAATAAATCTATCTTCCCAGCTCAATTCTCTCCTACATCTTGTACCAGTGCTTTCTTTGTACATGCCGAAAACTATGCTAAGGTTCCTGGATTATAGTAGATACTCAATAAACATATATTACAATGAAATCTAATGGAAGGGAACTTAAGACTTCTTCTGTCATGAGTAAATTTATATTACTATGAAAGGAAAGATATTTCTAATCAGAATAAATGAGGCTAGATACAATAGGTACTGATAGAACTCAATAAATATTAATAGAATTAGTGAAGGCTCTTTTGAAAATTAAATCCACTGAAAACTGCATTTTTATACATTTATTTATTGTAGTAGTCAAAAGAGTACTGAGAAGGGGCTACTTAATTCATGACATAATCATCTTCAGTGCAGTTAATTAATTCCAGATTTTATTACATTGCTTGAGCCCCCTTAATATTTCAATCTCATGATATACAGAGGTGGAAACAGTAGGCACACCAGTAGGCCATCCTGAAAGCCAAGGGGAATTATGACCTGCATCTCAATTACAAGGCAAGGACTAATAAATGATTACCTAATTGTGGGGGCTGGAAAAAAATACCACAGCACAAGAAAGCACAAAGTCAGACCAGATATCTAAGTTGTACAGAGGAAGCAAGAGGAAAGAAAAAAACCATGGCGGGCAGCAGGCAGAGTATGCCTGCCCTGTAACCAGGGCTTCCAAGATAATGGCAAATTTATGCAGGAAATAAACCTGTCTCACAATGGACACGTTGACTGTCAGTGCCAAGGCCCAGCCCACTGGAAATCAGAGTCGCTGAAATATATGATTAGTGTTCTGTTTCATGCTCACTTTCAGGCCATACCTTTTGGTGGAGGTCATCTTTCGAGTCATTAAATAATCTAAGACTGATATGTACACAGAAGAGTTTGTTCCTTATCTTTTCCATGTCACACCTGGTGCTTTCCATGGACTCTTTGTTCTTGTTATAACAAAGTTGTGTAAAGGGTTTTTTTTTCCCCTTCCTGATGACTTACTTGAACTCAGCATCTTAACCCTATAATACCCATAGTTAGGGAGGATGGCTTTTGGCCTAGCAAGGTAACAAAGATACTACAGAAAAATGTACAGTATTTTAACTTCAAACAACATTCCCTAGTGTAAAGATTTTCCTCTTAAAAATATATTTAGTCAAATGGCTAGCCTCTGTCCTTTTTCAAGTAAATACATTAATTCAGCATGACTTAGTAACTTAATGTTTATCTCAAGCTTGTATGCCACTAGAGCACAGGTGCTTAAAGTGAAGCATTATCAATTTAGTAAATTCATGTTTATCATCTTCCTTTGTAATTTCAATTATAGTACATATTTTACAATAAATGTGATCAACTTCATAGATTAATAGATCTGAATAAAACATTTACTCAACTGATACCTCCAACACTGCTCATCTGTCTTGTGTGATAAGACAGATTTGTCCCCATTCTGCATGTTCAAAATAAAAATACATAGATGACTTACTCAAAATAGAAAAATATAGAAGTGATAGAATTCAGAATAAAACTAGAGCCTCTTAAGTTCTCAACCTTCTTGAAACACTCAATTTTAGAAAGACTGTAGTATCTTGGTTTTTGTCTTGCAGCTTTGGATGTCCACTTGTATCTTCCTGAAGGATTTCTCCTTCTTCCTTAACATTAAAATGTGTAGCAAAGCCTAGGGCTCCATCATTAGCCTCCTCATCCTCATCCTCATCCTCTTCTTCCTCCTCCTCCTCACTTTCTAATGGGTGCCCTCTACCATCAAAGCTTTAAATGTCATATTTATGTTGACTACTCCCAAACTTAAATCTCTAATCCAGATTTTTCCCCTAAATTAGAGATACATTTGTCCAACTGTCCACAAGGAATATAAATTCCTTGGGATTCCATAGTGATTCCAAGTTTACTACTTATATGACTAAGTTTCTCATTTATCCATATCCTAAATTGGTTTACCTCTTGATATTCCTGATTATAGGATATGGTTCTTATCAGTCAAACAATTACATTGGTTTTGCTCCCCCTTCTGGCTCCTAACATCCAAAATTTGTAAACTTTCTTCCTCTTTCCTCCCAAGTAAATTGTAAATATCCCTTCTCTAACTCCCTGCCGTTACTTTAGCCCTAGCTATATCATCACTTTCCTAGAATATACTGTAATCTCTCACTCCTAATTTCATTCTTTCCAATTTATTCCCCATACAATGGCATAGTGAATCTTCCAAAAGAAAAATCATATTTATACATGCTATTTCAAGTTACATATGGCTTCCCATTATAATTCTTAAATTTAAAATTTGATAATATAGCCAAATATTTCTAAATAAAGAGTATAAAAAGATAATTAAGTGGAACTAAAAACAGTGGAAAGCCTTCCTTCTGTCTCTGCTTCCCCACTAATCCTTATAGGCAACAGCTCCTGATTTCTGATGCCCACGACAATGTGACTTAGTTTTAAACATTTCAGCCTGGCCACAGGGCTAGCTGACCCATACTCCTCTTACCTCCTCTCTCGTCACTATTCATACCCCATCCTTAATCCTTTGCCTTTCTTCAGTTTTGTAAATTCAGCAAATGTTTCTTTGCCTCGGGAATCACCCATACCATTTACTTCAATTATACCACTCTCCCCCTTCTTCCTATGTTAGGCTCTCTCCTTAAATGTCCTTTTAGGGCAAGGTAGATTCTCTTCTGCTGCTTATTTAGCAAGTTGATCAGATTGTGTAATCATATGTCTCTCTGTTCTCTAACCATCTCTCTCACTAGATGATCAACTCCAGGACAGCATTCACTCTACCTGTTTGGTTTGTTGTATTCCACAGCTTGTGCACCTAGTCTCTTAGAAGGGGTGCTCTATGTTTGAACTTAATAAATATTAAATAAAATGAATTAACATCTCTTGTATAAGCATTGGAACTGTAGATATTTTGTAAATATTTTTACATACATAGTGAAACACATTACAAAAAATAAGAGTTAAAAGGGAATCTCTCTTTTCAAAACTGTGAGGAGATAGCATTTTTAAAAAAGTAATTTTAAAACCAAAAGTAATTCTAAATGTTAAAGAATGACATGGCTTTGTACACAAAGGCTGCTATAGGCATAACAAAACTTGATCTACTCTTCAAAAGTAAAGGGCAAATAAGAATTACATTTCCTATGAAATCTTACAATAATGTATTTATAAAACTAAAACTACTAAATATAACTTCATGCATTATATCTAAAGTCCTTTTTCATTTATTGCTTAACATTTTCTTTTACTTATTCTCATCACATGTTACTTTCTAAATAAAAGCATTGAAACAAAACAAAACTTAGGAAAAAAACACTTTAGTGTGAGTAAAGTGTTTATTTCTTCTTTCCTTAAAAAAAAAGAAAGGTCGGATGCCTTTCCCTGAGTGAACTTGTTATGATTAACTTTGAATTTTCCCTCATAAAAGGCACATCTTCCTTCTCATCCTGAGTGTGTCTGTTCATCGAAAGATACTTCCAGACACTTCCCTTCAGAACTGAAAAGGAAGTATTAATCAAACAAAAACTGGGAAATTATGACATTCCGCCGTGAAGGTTTAATTCAAGTGGCCAAGTTTCAGCTGATCACAGGGTACAGGTGACAATCCATCAAATAACTCATCATAACACACATTAAAGTGTCTGGGTTAATCAGGATGGAAGCCAAAAATAATATCTTTTGCTGACACTTAGTGAAGACTACCAAAGGAATTCCCCCTGAAAGTCTTCTCTGTAAACACACAAAGCCTAAAAATGAATGACACAAAAAACTAATTCTCAAATGGGAATGGGATTGAGAGATGAGAGGAAGGATGGGGAGTGGAGGGAAAAGGGATGAAAATAGAAATTAAAATGTGTTATGTACCTGTACCAGCTCCATGCAAGAAATGTGCTATAAGCATACACTAGTAGGAATTGTGCTTTAACAGTATCCCTAAACAAGACAGCAATGCAACCTTCTGGTGAAAAACTAAATGGCTTATATGCTGTCTACATTTGCATTGACCATCTAAAAGTTGATCAAAGTTTAAGCAAATCTTCAAGCATACCAAATAATATTTATGATGAGACAAATCACTGATATCATCATGTGCTCATTTCTTTGTTACCTTATGTTTCAGTAACTAACTTTAATCTAGAAATCAATGAGCATTACATATATGGGGGACAGAAAGTTGCTTGGGATTCCTGGGGCTTTTCTTTACAAATAATGGAACTGGCCTTATTTCCATATCTGTCTCATCTCTTCCTAGGTTCTAAAATAATTTGTTTACAACAATTGGGGTAATTCTTGCTGAAATGTCATACAATGAATAAAATACCTACTTTGGAATTAAGAATCTTGAATCTCCTTGAACTACCACTGAGGTCAAGTCACTTGGTTATGTTGAGCCTCAGTTTCCTCAACTCAAAAAGTGTGGGAGGCTGCTGATGTCTGCAGACTCACATCATACAGTGTTGTTCTGTGGCAAACTTAGTGATGCAGCCACTATAATTACCACAAAGTAAAACCAAACATCCCAGAGCATTTCACACCAGGTCGGGAGAAGAGGACATTCAATCATGGGACAGATGAAGTCTCAAACAAGGGAAATCCTTACATTCCCTGAAAAAAATATTACTGACTCTAGTATTCTGTACATCTATGAAACTACTAAAAGTAACCAAAGCAATGAAACTACTCAAAGTAGCCCAAGTCCTACTTTTCTCAAGATTCAC
This sequence comes from Tympanoctomys barrerae, assembly GCA_002564285.1. NCBI lineage: Eukaryota > Metazoa > Chordata > Mammalia > Rodentia > Octodontidae > Tympanoctomys > Tympanoctomys barrerae. Next base: position 7,889 of record NDGN011471929.1, on the reverse strand, counting down.
TTGAGCAATTTTGTAAAAATTTCACAATAATAGTATGCCTCAAACAATTAAAAATATTTGTATCTCTGTTCTAAAAATATGTAATTCTTTTCCACAACTTCCATATTGACACACTTTTAATTTTTAGGCCAAAAACATGGCTGAACCCCAACTGTGCTGAGCTATAGGCCATACTTGAGGCTATCCAAGGTGCACAACACATAGTCCATGAGTTCAAGTATCTTTCACTAGGTTGGTCACACAAAATCATGGATATTCAACCTTTCATGATTCATAAATCAACAATTTCAAACTAATAGTTTTTGTAGCAAACTTTGTCATCAAGTAAGTTAATCTTTCAAATTACCATTGATATTTCAGAAAGTCCCATTAATTCTAGGAGTTCATTAGGACCCATTTAATGATTTCCTAGAGAATTTTCTAACAGGAATTTTTGTTGTTAATTTGATATATGTGTATGTGTTGCTATCAACGTTGTTTGGCACTTGTTTCAACCATTTTTTTTCATTTTTGTATTTGGTACAGGGTCTCACTATGCAGCTTAGATTCATAGTGATCCCCCTGTTTTCAACCTCCCTGGCACTGGGATCACAGGTATGTGCCACCATGCCCAGACTTGATATACCATCTCTTCAGCAATAGTTACTTATGATATGTACACACACACACGCACACACACACACACAGTGACCTCTCCCCTTTTTAAATCTTATGACTACATCTCTTTTCTTCTTCACCAACATAGCTGTATTCTGTTTCTCACAGCTTGTTTTTCTAAAAGAATTTTAGACGGTCTCAGAATAGGATCAGAGCCTATGCTTCTATATCTGAACCATAGCCTCTATCTCAATGTCTTTGCATAGAGTAGACATAAAAAATTACCAGCTGAATGATAAATTACAAAAGGAAACATGTAATGGGAAGGTATAATAATATCCAAACACAAAAGCCATGGAAAAATAGACATCACATTTTTGCCAACTATGCTACTATTTCTCATGTGCCATGACATCGGCAGTTATATCATGTTCTAATGTTACTTCTCACGATGATGCTAAAAAAAGAAAAGAAAAGGATCGCAACGTATGAGTTCACAGGCATACCTAGTACATGAGAGAGCTTTGTGCATTGGATAATATGTTCATTTAATTATGTCAGTGCAAGTAGGTTTGCAGCTTTGCCTGAGGAAAGGCAAATATTTGTCAAGAAAATGAATAATAAGGTCTGTATTGTGATTCAGTGAGGAAAATCTTGGTGAATTTTTACAAAGATCATGGGCAGCTGAAAATAACCAACCATGGTAAAACAGTCTTTAAATGGGGATTTTCTGAAAAATAAACAAATAGTTTTAAATGTCCCAGCTTTGAATAACTGTCTTAAAATTTGAATGTTGCACCTATCTAAGCAAAATCAAAAACACTTCCCCAAATGATTAGCGTGTAGTACACATATCAATCGCTTTATAGTGCAAGAAATGTCAAATGGCACCAGAAACAATACCATGCTTTCCTGTACAGTGAAAGCACATTTCTTCTTTTGACACAGTTTACATAATACAGGAAATGGCTTCATCTGGTTCCTGGTTTTTTTGATCAAGTCAAAAGCCTTAAAGGAAAAAGTGTTTCTTTCATATTTTACTTTTTTACACTTTTGTTTTTCACAAATTATATTTTCCTCAATTGAAAAGGAACTGGACAAGTTAGAGAATAATGCCTTCCAAGAAATACTTTACTAAAAGGCAAGCTCATGACCTTTTTCATGATTTCTGCAGGTATCCAGTAAAGAAAAAATGTATTTGTGGTTCAAGAAAAGACTCCATGACTTAGGATAAAATGTTCATTTAAAAAAATCAACTTAGAGATCTTGAAGTAGGAACTCCTATGTCTAGTGTTTGAGAAACACGGTGGCTGATTAGATGGAAGGTGTAGGTGGTAAGAGATGAGGTCAGAGGAGAGCTAGGACCTGACCACATGGGGCCCTGTAGCATGGTAGGGCCTTTGAATTTTCCTCTGAGTGAATGAGGAAGCCAGCAGCAAGTTTTGAACTGACTCATATTTTTAGTCACCTTGGCTTGCTGCAATGTAGGCAACAGATTGTGGCACAACAAAGAGAAAGCCAGGATATCATTCCAGAAGCTGGCAATTTTGGACTACAGTAGCAGATGAATTGTGAGTGCATTTAGAGAAAATAAGCTGATGGGATTTAATGATGAAATAGATGTAAATATGAAAGAATGAGAAGAGGCAATGATAATTTCATGGTTTTTGAGCCTAAGAAAGGGACAGAATAAAGAAGACTATAGGAGGAATAGATCTGGGGAGACAGAGATAAAAATAAGGGCTTAGTCATTGAGGTGTTAATGGTGAATACCTGCTAATCATGGATGTGAAGCTGTCAGTTGGCAGTTAGGTCTCTAAGGATGACGTTGAAAGGAGAGGTCAGGAGCAAAGGTATAAATGTGGGAGAAACCAGTTGTAGGGCTGGTACACAAAGCTATGGCCCTCAAAAAGAGCACCTGCCCTGAAGAGTGAATGTGGACAGAGATGAGAAGATATTCCAAGACTAAGTCTCTGTGCTTTAATGCTTAAAAGGAGGAAAGTGGGCAAGAATCAGCAGAAGAGACACAGAAGCAACCAGCCAACCCAGAGAAGCAGGACTCGATGGTTTACGGGAAAACAAAAAACTAGAGTTTTGCTTTAAAAAATAAAATTATTAATTGAGTCAAATTCTAAAAGTACATTGAGCAAAATGCTGCCTGAGAATTGACCAGTGGGTTTGGCAATATGGTGGTCACTGGTGACCATAACAAGAGGATCCTTTTGGTCATGTGTGATGAGAATGAAAAAGAAACAGAGAGTATAGATTACAATGACTTTCTCTAAAGAGGAAAATAGAAACAGCGCAATAACCAGAATGGCCAGTCAGGTCAAGAAAGATTTGCTTTTAAAGATAAAAAATAGTACAATACAATTATACATTGATGGAAACAAGAAAGAAAATCTAGCAATGTTGCAAAGAAAGGGGAGAATTGTTGGGATGTGTCTCTAGGTAGATGAGAAACAATGCGGTTCTGGGCTCATGGGGAGGAGTTTATCTTAGATTGGAACATAGATACCAGGTCAGAGTAATAGGAACAAAGAATGAATGAGAAAGGCCCCTTGCAGGAGGCTCTACTGATTTGGGGATGTGACTGGTCTCATATTTTTCTAGTTTCTCAGTGAGAAAACAGACACAATTACTTGTTATATGAAGATATAGAAGAAAATAGGAGGTCCATGAGAGAAATAGAAAGGCATAAAATCATTTTTCAGGTAAGGTGCTGAAATGAAGTATTAGGACAATTTAATATATAAATACAGTGTAGGGCTAGCCACATAGTAAGAAAAGTACAAGAGTTAGTGTACAACCAAGAGAATGTTCAGAGAGGATCAGTTATGACAAGCTGGTTAAATTTCTGAAGCAGGAGACTTAATGGGAGAGTCACTGGTCAAAAAATAATCTATATGCTAACTTGTTTCATTAGGTCATTGAAAAAAAAGTTTTGTGTTACCACTGTTTCTTTTTCATTAGAATCTTTGATTTATGTCTTGTACTCTGAGTTACTACTTTGAAAGCAATACATGTGTATTAACTATTATTATTCTTTTATTTTGTTACATAATTTTGTTTTTCATTAAAAAGGAATACATTCCCTTTTATTAAGACAAAACCCTGTAGGATCTATGTAAGCTAATATAATTCAGAATGAAGGTTTGTAAAATCTACTCCCATTTCAGAGAAAAGTTTAAGAAGATTTCTCAAGCTTATCAAGTTCTCTCTAATGTCAAGACAAGGGAATCTGGGACCAGGGAGATGGCTCAGTAGAATAAGTGCTTGTCTGGCAAGTGCAAGGGCCTGAGTTCAATCCCTGGTTCTGAAAAAAAAAAAAGACAAAGGAATAATATGACAAAAAAGGAAAATAGGCAAGTAAGGAGGATGGAGCAGGTGGTAGTTTTGGTTCCTCCATGGATATTTTTGACATGATTTGTAGAGGAAGAGGAAGGATGCAGAGAGAAAGGAAAGGGAAAAATGTGGTGCATCAACTCTTATTTACCTTAGTAGATTTACATAATGGTGCCACAATGAAACTGGCTCTGCAAAGGAATGTGATTTGTTACAGATGTGAAAGCCAAGGTGATTAAAAAAAAAAAAAAAACGAGCTGTAGAATTCTGATCCAAATGCTAAGGTACTGAAATGTAAATAAGAATTCAACATATAGGACCTGGAACTGTTCAGAAAATTCGGTCTGAGTGCATGCAGTACCCAACCTATGGGGAATGTATCAGTACTAAAGATAGATGTAAAGGTTGCAACAAAGAAAGACAGAAGATTCTAGAAGTTCATCTTGACAAAGGCATGAAAGAGAGCCAGAAGATAACATTCCATGATGAAGGAAACCAAGAACCAGGGCTGCAGATAGGAGATATTATCATTGTGTTAGCTCAGAAGGTCCATGTTGTTTTTACTTGAGGAGAAGATCTTTTCATGTGTGTGGATACACAGCTGGTTGAAGCACTGTGTGGCTTCCAAAAGCCAATATCAACTCTTGCCAACCAAAACATATAGTCATCACCTCTCATCCAGGTCAAACTGTCAAGTATGGAGACATATTAGGTATGCCCAATGAAACCATGTCAATTTATGGTAGAACATATGAAAAGGGTCATCTAGTCATCAAATTTAAGGTAAGCCTTCTTAAAAATGGCTTTCTTTCTCCACAGAGTCTTTTTGCTCAAAAAACTCCTACCTAAGAGGAAGGACATAGAAGTGACTGATGAAATGGATCAGGTACAACTGGTGGGCTTTGGTCCATATCAGGAAAGATGCGACCATTATCATGGAGAAGCCCATGAGGATGACGCACATCATCCTAGAGGTGGTGTTCAGTGTCAGACCTCTTAATGGGCCAGTGAAAAACATTCACTGATTGCATGTGGTGTGCAGTAGTGAGCGTGCAAAGGACTAGAATCATCATATACTCACTATTTGCTGCTGTTTATCCTTCAATATTCAATTACAGCAGTGTTTGTTTTAAAAGTTAAAGGACAAATGTAAATACAAAAATTGTGCTTTGATAAATTAAAAGACATTTTCCAATTAATTTTTGTATTAATGTTTATTATCTTGTCACAATATGCTTTAGTAGAAGAATGTGAGGAGAAATGAGAACAGAAGAAAGATGTCCAAAAAGGGAATAGGCAAAAGGAAGAAAAAGAAAGAAGAAGACAAATGAAATGGACATGAGGTGGATGAGAAAAAGGTAATAGGGAGAAAGCAATCAAGTAAGCATTCATTTTAGTGACAAAAACTGACAAAAAGCAACAGGCAGAGAGAAGACCACAGTGAGCAGATATTACTTTTAAGACAACAATTAAATGGGTTACAAAGCACCAATATAGTTTGGAAATTCTAGGAGAAAGTTGGAATGTTCTGGGTTCTTTACAGTTATCCCTTACCCCTCTAAAAGTTTATGAACACGAACTATTCCCATAAGAACTGTAACAACAGTCCACATTTAAGGCACTTAGCTATGTGGAAAACACTATGTAACGCCCTCGACAGTTTTCTTCCTTTTGGTTCTTTATGATAACTAGTATTATCTTCTTTTTACAAAAAAAGGGAAAGATACAAGTTGTGAGAAAGCTGGCCCACACACACAGATCCACTCATCCTCTATTCCCTCAGGGCTCCCGCTCTCCCTGCCCTTGTTGCTGTTGTCACTGGACTGTGCTCCAAAGGTGGATTTGGAGTAGGTTGACATGGTCTCCACACATGTCTCATCTTTCCCAGGCCAACTCCAGAGGAGACAGGGGAGACACCAGGATCATCCCTACACTTCTTGACCCCAGGGACCTCAATGTGGAGCAAATGGGACAAGACACTCATCCAAGTCTCACGCTGTCCTACTTAGCTCTTTTGACACTTCATTTGGATATATCTGTTTATTCTTTTAAAAATGCCTTCATGCTCATGAGTTGTGAATCAAAGAACACAGACAGAACATTTCTAGAAATGTTCGCCTCTTTATTTGGGATGAAGGTGGATGGGAAGGAAAAAATTCAGCCATCTTACTAATAGCTAAAAGAAAAGTTCACAAAAACCCAACTGCCTTCTGTGCTTTGGATGTTAATGCTTTCCACAACATTTTCTGGGTATGTAATATTACAAATAATAAATGATCACATTCTACCACATTTCCCTCCAACAGCAATTATTGCTATTTAATCTCAACACATCATCAACTAAGCTTGAATAGAGACTCCAACTCCTTCACATTGCAATACTCCAGGTAGCCATTAACTATAGATGAGAATGAGCATGAGAGTTGGAATCAACTTGTAATCTCTGATATAGACATATGTCATCATTAGATGCTAAACAAAGACACAGGCCATGACATAAAAAATTACCTAACACAGGCAAAGTGAATCACAACCCAAATATTTAATGCTTTAGTCGCTTGCTCTTTTGTCAATAATTACTTCCCAAAAACACTCATTAAGAGTTTGTGCTATGTTAATTAAAGTTTTAGGATCTACTCAAGAAATGCTATGTTTAAACTGAGAAATGCTAATGCTTCTATAATTCACAATAATTTTAAGGCCAGCCCAGAAAATAGAATATAACTTAACAGAGTCTGGGCTAAAAGCCAAGGATGGTATCCACTGTTTAGTAGTATTGTATAATTTACAAACTTCTGTTCTTTCAATGACTACTCAGAGAATGAAGTTTGAGTAAATATTCAGCTCAGAAATAACACAGAACAACTAAACTACCCCTCACATGTTGCCGAAAGGTGGTAGCCCTGGACAGAAAAAAGAAAGCCACAAACTGTCTGCCCAAAGTATGCAAATACTAGCCAGTCTCACTATAAAAACAAAAAGCTCTTAAATTTCTCAGAATGCTTCACTGAGCCAAAACTCCAGTGATTTTACAAATGAGATACCTTTGAGTTTGAAGCAGTCACGTAAACAAAGTTTGATGATCTTATTTTATGTCTATGGTTTTGTAAAGTGAGGAATTGGATACAAGTATCAGAAAGATAAGAGGTTTTATGTGCATTCACGTATCAAACAATTCAGAGAAACATAATTTAATTGAATCTTCATTAATACCTGTTTCATCAGTTGAAAAATAAAGCCTGCCTTTCATTTCTCATTTCCACCTATGTAACTCAGAACACTGATGATGTTGGAAATCATACTTAGAACTTAAATTCAAAACAGCATGATCCCAGAGACAAAAATAGATTGAACTTTTTTATTAGTGCCAGTAAACTTTTAAAGGGATCATTAAACAGATCTATTCCTTTAGTGACATCCTCAAAGTAAGCCCTGGGATGAGGGTTTCAACGGAACCAACAGTACCACATCTCTCTTTTGGAAGAGATGTACTTATGTTATTAAAGCTCCTTCCTAGTCCTTGCATCAAAATTAAAGCACTAACATGATAACTCAAAATTCTTGCCTTTCAAAAATGCATACTATTCTGAGTCTCTTGTGGGTGTCCATAAATTTTAGAGTTATTTTCTCTAGTTTTGTGGAGAATGCATTTTGTATTCTGATTGAGATTTCATTACTCTGCGTATCAATTTTGAAAGTATAGCCATCCAAACTATATTGGCTCTGCCTAACCAGGAACAGAGATTTCTTTCCATTTTCTGACATCCTCTTCTACCTCTTTTTTCACAGTACTGTAGAGGCAAAGCAGTCTCAGGACAAAAGCAAAGAAGGAGGTATCACAGTCCCCAATATCAGATTATATTATAGTGATAAAAATAACATCATTGGGGCTGGTGAGATGGCTCAGTGGTCTAAAGCACCTACTTGGAACAAGCTTGCCAAAGCAC